>ML800240.1:110371-132739 GCA_009831015.1 Picea engelmannii | reverse complement strand
TCTACTTCTAGAAGATTCCTCCTCTAGAATGTTCTTAGGTGATGGTAGCACTATATAAAGAGATTCAAGCAATGTAATGAGACATGAAGAGAAGTATTGTATTTGGAGCTGAAGCTCAATAGGAGGATGCCCCCTCGAAGAGGTAGGTGAACAGGAGAGGATCACTTCCATAATAGGATCCATTGTATGGTGTTGCCCTACCTCAAGGGTTTGATATTCTCTTTTTGAAATACAAAAGCTACGAAACACAATTTCTCAATTTTTGAATGAACAAAATCTCAAATAATCAAAAGCTACAAAATTTTCCAATTTTCTCCTTTAACAAATATTTTGAATGCAACAATTTTCTTGTGAAAGATTAATAAAAAGAAGGATGACTTCAACTCTTTCTTTCTCAAATCAGATCAGATATGTAATGAAGGAAAGAAAGCGTAATCCAAGAAAATTAACACACTCTCAACGCTATTCCCAAATCAAACTTATAGTGTAGACAAAAATGAAATGATAGGAAAACCTTTTGTCAAATGCAAAAAAAAATGTATCTCAATCAATGAACAATCCAGAAAGTAAAAACAACCCAAAACTCCAAATAAATCAAATGCTCTTTATCAAATCAACACTCAGGACCAAGATCTAGAGATTATACCCTTGTGACAAAAATCAAAAGCAAAACTTGCAAAATTTACAAAGAAAAAATTTCAATTTCCGAAAATCAATCAAATGCAAGCTTCAAACTTATAAATCAATCAATCACTAGTATCAGAATTTCATCCCAGGCCATTGAGGAAAAACTGGGTGGAAAAAATAAAAATTAGCTACTTCCAATAATTCCTACATGAATCGTCGTGTGTTGTAGTGGAGCACAGTGTGGCGATTTAGGATCGTCGCATGCTTCCAATAGGGTACAATGCGATGTTGTCGCACTGGTTTGCACCAGTAGAGTGCGACGTCAGAGGATCGTCGCGGTCTGTCTATATACTACAGTGCAACGATCTCTACAACTAAAGGAAAATGGAAAGAAAGACAAAAATTCTTACTGAACCTTCAGACCGGGGGAGTCTATATGGATCACCCACAGACTTAGAGAATGAATTTGACCAAAAGAAGGCAGGATAAAAGAAAATAAGAGGAAAAAAACCAAAAGAAAGTCATATCCCCAGTATGGTCTCCAATTTTTTTATCGTATTAATCGATAAGTGCAGACACAAACAGATCTCCCTAACTTCCACAGGAAACTAGAACAAAACATAACAAAATACACACTTCGCCTTAAACTTCATCATAATGTAAACTAGTTTAATGAGGTACACACGACATACCTTTTTAAGCAACGCTTGTTCCTCGCTAGTGTCATTCTTGTAGTTCCTTCCTTGAATTTTCAGAATAGTAAGCCTGTTTAAGAATCACAAACCAACAAAGAGGGAAAACAAAGATATATGTATTCTAATGAAGTCTATGTATATGATCAAGGAATTATACAATAGAAGACCATATTCTTATATAGGGAAGAAATGTATTACTGTATTAAGTGAATAGAAAGTGGAGTATACAACCTATGCCTTGATGTTGCAAGGTCCCCTTTCGATGGGTCTTTGCTTCAACACACACACCTTTGCTCCAAACACCTTGGATGAAGAATATCCATAATCTAACTTGAAGAACTGAAACAAAGCTCTCAAGCATAATTTGAAGTATAACCCTCCATACAAATCTTAGCCTATTCAACCTTACCCTTTTCCATAAGATATCCCCCTTTATATAGTGTGAAAGTGATATGGATGAGGAGATTAGGAGGATCCCACCAAATCAGAGAAGCGAGTAATATCCAAATCGATAAGAGGCCACCTCATATTCTAGAAGATTCCCTTCTAGAACATTCGTGAAATTTGACCTTTCTCATGCTTTATTTGACCTTTCCCATTCTCTAAGAATCGTTGCACCCTATGCACAAGCAACATGCGATGATGTCGCAGTCCAGGTTTAGGGAAGAGTGTGATGATCAGGCATCGTCGCACCCCATGCATATAGCAGGGTGCGATGACCTTCCTTGAGATGGTTTTTGAGAGAGGAAAGAAAATCAGTTTTTCCATGGAGAAAGTTTTCTTTTAATATTTTCAGGGAACATGAACACATGTTGTCAGGTGATCACTGAGGTGACTAAAATAATGTGTAACACCCCTTGGACTCATCTCTTAGGAATTTTCTTAGACCCTTCCCTCTCTTGTGGATTAATTTATCCCCCATCTATGTCGATATCCCCTTAGCAACTAGCATCACATTTTATTATTAAAAATTAGAAATAGATTTCACATATACATCGCTTGGTTGTAGCCACATATTATATCTACATTAATCATTAATTAAACTAGGGATTGTAGTGGGGATGTTACATTCCCCTCCCATACAATTCTATGCCATCCTTAGTGCACACTATTCCTATATACATATATATACAATTTACATCATAATTCTTTCAGAAATAAAATTCCGCAATTTCACAACTCCAACGATAGTTCCAACCATAATATCTTGTTCCTATCAACCCACCGACACAAGGAATGCACCATTCATTTAATAGGGATAGCCCAAGGAATGTAACATTCGTTGATCTGGATTGACTCAAGGAATGAGCCATTCTTTTATAAGAGCCCCCAACGCAATTAGCTAGGACACTGAGATGTGGTACCAGAACTTTGGCTGCTCAAAATGGAGTCTTGCAATATTCTATTTTCTTCAAAATTAAAAATAAATTGTGGGTATTCTTCCCGCTTTTTTTTTTAATGCTCCCATGTAGCATCTTTAGGACCATAGCAGGTCCATTGAACCTTTACCAGTCCTGTGGCCTTGTTCACGAGAACTTTGAATTTTCGGTCCATGATGTGTACTGGTTCCATAAGGAAATCTCCTTCGTGCTCCACCTGGATCACATTCCAATCAACTATGTGGTTAGGGCGATGCACATATTTATTTAATAATGACACATGAAATACATTATGCACTCTCATGGATGCAAGTAATGCTAGCATGTATGCAATTGGACCCATCTTTTTTAATAATTCAAAAGGTCCAAAATATCTCACTGCCAACTTTGGGAAACTTCCTAATCTTAGCGAACTTCTTTTCTCTTTCACTTTTAAAAATACATGTTCACCCACTTTAAATATCTAAAACATTTGTTCTTGTCTGCACATATTTGTTTCTTATCCTAAGGAACCTTTAAATTCTACTTGATTCTTTTCATATACTCTTCCATTTCCTTTAAAAAATTTGGCCCAATAACTGCTCTATCTGCTGGATTATCCCAACTCGCTGGTGTTTTACACATCCTACCATACAATGCTTCAAATGGACTCATTTTCAATGAGGTATGATACCCATTTTTGTAAGAAAATTCCACTAAGTGGATATAATCTTCCCATTTTAATGATTGATCCATCACATACATTCTAAGCATGTCCTCAATTATTCTATTAGTCTTCTCTGTTTTCCTATTGGAATACTGAGAGGGGGGGGGGGGGGGGGGTGAGTCAATATGAGCCACTTTCACCACTTTTAACCACAATATATAAACTTCAATATTATCAGCAATATACCATCAATGTATCATCTATGATTGCATTCAATATATCATGAGCATATAAACATAATCAACATCACATTAAATACACACTACATTGTAATTTACGTGGAAATCCAAATGGGAGAAAACAACAAAATTCTTTATTATATGTCAAATAATACATTCATTTGAAGAACCAACTTCCCAATTCTCCAGCTACAACTGGAAGGAGTCTACAACCCCACATTTATAGGCCACGACTCCCTATTTATAGGATCCAACTTGAAGGAAGCTACAACTCTCTAAATTCTTTGGCTCCAACCAGAAGGAGGATACAACCCCCTGATTCTAAGGCTCCAACCTGAAGGAATATACAACTCCTTGTGTTCTCCGACACCAACTGGAAGGAGGGTACAACCCCCTCTTATTTCCTCGTCCCACCGCCTTGAAATATAAATGTAGACCAAACCATCACTACCACAATCACCGCCACTGTCACATCAACTTGTAACCTATCAACCTGCCACTATATCCAACCTGTCACTGTCACCAACCTGCCACTTTCACTGATATTGTCACATGAACCTGTCACTGTCAACTTGTCACCTCAACTAGCCACTGCCACTATCACTGTCAGTGACATACCATCATCAACCTATCATTATTGATGATGCTCAACATTAACAAAACCAGATCCTATCACATGGATAATGTCACCAAACCATGTACATCAACTTGTATCAACCATGCATTAATCATGCATCAAACATGTATCATATAATAGGGTACCATCAATGAAATGCCTCAAGCATAACCAAGATACCAATATAGCCAAGATGTGCTACTAATCAATGTAGCATAACATCACTAAGGAGTACCAACATGTACCTACATCACCAAGACATGCACCTTGTACATGTACCAAGAATATGCCTTACACTATGTACCAAAGATGTGCCTCACACATATACCAATGCCTCAACAAGATACCAAAGGCATGACCATCACATCATCAACATATAACTAAGATGTACCTCAAACCATGTGCCTCACATATAAACCACGTGCCAATATCTCCAAGATATGCACTAGAAATGTAACATAACAAATTTGCCTCTACCAACATGTACCATACATCCAGGATGTGCCTCAAGGAATACACCAAAACTCACAAAGATATCCCTCAAGCATGTTCCTTAATATCACCAAGATGCAACCTCATAACACATAAAATAAAATACCTTTACATCTGTAACTGACCTGGTGCCTCTGGTCCTGATATACAGACCTGTAGCTTTACCTCAATCCTCAACAACTTGGTACAAGAATTTCCCCCAAATATTTCTTGTCCTCATGGGACTAAGAGATGACGTCATGCGAGGCCTCACATGATAGGCATTTTGCAACCCATGAGGATGCCTCGCGGGGCACTAGTATTTTGATCCACAGGGGTCAACCAAATTAGGGTTCCTTAGAAAATATCCCTCTACTCTGCAAACCCAAAACTCCCACACTTCTCACTTGTCACTACCTCATATTTCGCCATCGTAAACTTTCCATATAGATAAATATTTCACTAGAAGATATTCAATAGAATAAGTGTGTGATTGTACTTGTGAATGATTGATTGAGGTGTATTTATACTTTTGCTGGGTAACCTATTTCCTTAATATTAGGGGCTTCTTGAATTTCTTGTTACAACCATTTTACCCTTTCATTAAATACTTGTAACCAACTAGGGGATTCTTAACTATTCTTTGGGGCTTCTAACTTCACAAGGCCATAACTCCTCAACCGTGAGGAACTATGTGGAGTACCACCTATCATCGGAAATGAAACGATGAGGATTATCCATTTATGAGTGCGTTACCTACATTTTCATTGTCCTTCATGTCCTTGTTACTCAAACAACTTTGGGTCTCATGACCACACCTCCGACGCTTCATGTAGACTTCATCAAATGCACCCATCGCAACTGCTGACATCAACCACTCTTGTTGAAATTAATGACAATTAACTCACCATCAATATCGACCAAAACTCTGGGGTATCTCAAATGATCTAAGGTTTGACATCACTGACAACCAACTGTCCAACATTTCCATTTGACTCTGGCTGATACAGTGTATTGAGATTTAAATTTGTCCCAAATCCCTTGAAAAAAACTTTCCAAAAATTGGAATTGAACTTTGGATCTCTATTCGAAACTGTTTCCTTAGGAAATCCATGTATCTTGGAAACTTCTTTCATGTATATCTTTGCAATATTTTATGCCTTGTGTGTAGTCTTTACTTGAATAAAATGTGCTTCATTAGTTAACTTATCCACCACCACCATGATGGAATCATATTGCTTCATTGTTTTTGAAAACTTAGTAAACAAATCCATTGTGAAAACTTCCCACTTCCATTCTAGAATGGGTAATGGCTGCAACATCCCTGCTAGATGTCTATGCTCATTCTTCACTTTCTAGCATTCTAGACATGTGGCTATGTAATCAACCACTTCGTTCTTCATTCTGGGCCAAAATTATTGGCTTCTTACAACTGCAATTGTCTTTTGATATCCTAGGTTCCAAACATATGGCACATTGTGCATTTCCTTTTGCACTTCATTTTTCAACTCATTGGAATTCGACACATATACTTTGCCTTTGTACATGAGAGTTCCATCTTCTTTCAACTCATAAAAAATAAATTTATGTTGTAAATTTCCTTGTTGTAATGTTTCTTTTATTTTTAGATATTTGTATTTGAATTTGTTGTTGTAATAATTTTATCTTTCATATCAGTCTTGTACATGCTAATGGCCACAACATGCACTTCATGATCTCTCCTACTAAGTGCATCAACCACATGATTCTCCTTTCCCTTTATATTCTTAATTTCAAAGTCATATTCACTCAGAAATTCCATCCATCTAGTTTGTCCAACATTTAGTGTTGATTGTACAAACAAATTCTTTAGACCACAATGGTTTGTCCTTATCTCAAATTTCCTCTCCACGAGGTGATGTCTCCACATTTGTAATGGGGTACAATTTCTACTAATTCAAAGTCATTTGTAGAATAATTCCTCTCATGCTCTTTTAATTTTCCGGACTCATAACATACCACATGATATTTTTGACTGAGGAATCCACCGAGCCCTTCCTTGCATGCATTGATGCAAACAACAAAATATTCATCTAGATTTTCAATCTTCAATATTGGTTCACTTGTCAATATGTATTTTAGCTACTGAAAGGTCTCTTCACACTTGGGAGTCCATTCAAATTTCACTCCCTTTTTTTGAAAATAAGTGATTGGGATTGCAATTTTTGAGAATCCTTTTATGAATCTTTAGTAATAACCATAAAGACCCATGAATGATCTGACCTCTGTCACATTCTTTAGCACTGAACATCCTCTAATTTCCTCTATCTTCTCAGGATCAACTACTATCCTTTCTTCTAATTTTTTTTCCCCCAAGTAGTGAATCTTCTTTTGATTAAATATGCACTTACTTAGCTTAACATACAATTTATGATCTCATAAAACTTACAACACCATTCTTAAAAGTTGTTCATGTTCCTCTTCTGAATTAGAATAGATGAGTATATCATCTATGAAAACAATTACAAACTTTTCCAGGTACTCCCTAAACACTCCATTCATTAGGAACATAAAAACAACTGGGGAATTTGATAGTCCAAATGGAACTACCGTGAATTCATAATTCCCATATCTTGTTATGAATGTTGTCTTGTTGATGTCTTCTTCATTTATCCTCACTTAATGATAACCATATCTCAAGTCAATCTTAGAAAATATCCTTGCACCTTTTAGCTGATCAAACAAATCATCAATTCTTGGAAAATGATATTTGTTCTTTATGGTGACCTTATTCAACTACTTGAAATCAATACATAGTCTTAAGATTCCATCTTTCTTCTTTACAAAAAGAATTGGGGCACCCCAAGGTGACACACGTGGATGTATATACCCCTTCCTTAACTATTTTTCAAGCTGCGTATGCAACTCTTTCAATTTTGGTGTGGGGATTATATATGGTGTCTTGGACACTAGGGCAGCTCATGGCACCAAGTCAATAGAGAAATCAATGTCTCTCTTTGGTGAAAATCTTGAGATTTCCATAAAAAAATATTCAAAATCCCTCAAGACCGGATGGTGTTCAACGCTTGGCACTTTATCTTTGGTTGCCTCTTCCATATGGGCTACAAAAATATGACATCCCTTCCTGAAAATCTTTTTAAGTTGCATAGTAGAAATGTCTCTAACAACTATAAATCTCGCAATGCCTTGAATATTGCCTTGTTTCACTTATTCATCAAGACAAATGATTGTCTTGTTGTAACAGTCTAGGACAACATGGTGGTTTCCCAATTAATCCATGCCAATTAGACAATCATATGAACCCAATGGTATGATGTTTACATCTACATGTGTTGAGTCCATTCATGTCTATCAGATAATCTTTAACCAACTCATTGATTTTCCTCTTAGCCCTTGTAGCTTATTTAACTAACCAAGATTTATTATGCCTGGACCTTTGCAAGTGAATTATTTCAACAATGTTAGAGTTTATGTAACTACGACTAGCTACAAAATCAATTAAAATTGATATGGGATGGTTATCAATGTTACCTTCCACTTCAATAATGGGGGATTGGTATTATGCTTGCTTGTTGTCCAAGATTGCATAAATCCTTGGCATGTTTCCTCCCATGTCCTCAACTGTTTCAACCTATTGATCGTCGTGGAAAATCCTCATTCTTTCTCCATTGTGGGGGCAATCCCTATATAAGTGATTTCCCTCACATCCCCAACATTGTACAGACTGCTGTCTTGGCCTTTTCCCAAATGAATATGTAGTATTGTGCTCATTTTGGGTTGAATGACCTTATTGATTTGCTTGGGAATTGTTCTTGAAAAAGGGTGGCGTAAAACCTTTCTTCCTTTGATCCTTTTCCCCTTTCATCTTGTTACTCCAAGCTTTTTGGAAAATTGGCCTTCTTCTCCTTTTCTCATAAAGATGCTTTGTTTTCCTTATGGATTCCTGCAAAGTCTTGGGGATATCATATTGTATATTGTCACTATAGAAGGAGGGTAACCCAATTAGAAACATTTGGATTTTTACCTTTTCATCCTTTATGAAGTCAACATACTTGAACAATTCAAAGAACCTTTTCTCATATCCATCCGTTTTCATGCTTCCCAAATCGAGTTCAAATAACGCTTTCATGTTCCTTTCATAGCGATGCTTGGGTAAATATTTCTCTTGGAAATATCCTTTGAACAACCTCCATGAGATCCTTTTCTCATCAATGTGCTTGTTTTACTTAAGCTGATCCCACTACATGGCTACTTTTCCTTGCAAGTGGTAGGTTGCAATTCTAGATTCTACCCTTTAGGGGTAATCATTTAGCTAGAAATATTTCTTCATTTCCAATAACTAGGTCTTAACCTCTTCTTGTTTCTAGTGCTCACCATTGAAAGTTGTTGGCTTGATTTTCCTGAGTTGACCTTGCAAGATATCTTCCTTGGGCCTTCTCCTTTGCCTCTGGAAATGAGATACACTTGGGATGCTCCTTGGCCTTGAAATTGCATGAGTTCTTCTAGTGGATTTCCTTGGAGAATGATTATGCATGCTCATGCTTCTTGGCTGCCTATCATTTCCATGATTGACGCAAGCGCGCTCTGTAGGGAACGTCCGCTCACAAGATCTTCTCCCTTCTCACGGCCCGAAGAACTCAGAAGTCCTTCTATTTCCCTTATCGGGAAATCTTCACCCACAGAAATCCTTGTGCGATCCCCTTCTCAACACTCGGAGGATCGGACTTCGCGACTTCGCGAGGTCAGTGGTCGAGTTTTTCACTCTCGGATCCCCGAATTCCGATACAAGTCAATGCTGACCCCTTTCCTCTTCTGTCAGGACTTCCCCTATCGCGAATTCGACACTCGCGATGTCGAGCCACTCGGTTCTCCGACTTTCGATGCCCGATATGCCAAAACTACGATATACTTCGCGGGTTGACTTTTCAACGGTCCCGTCACCTCATCGAGATTTCAGACTTCGTGGGATCGCGAATCCTGATGTCCAATGTTCAGGACTTCTCGCTGTGAAATCCCGATGAACCGTACCACCTGTCCACGTCACCAACTCCTGTGGCCCCACACTATTTACATAGCCGTCGGGATATCGCGTGTCGCGATTTCGCGATTCCCGTTGCAATGTTTTGGATTTTATATCCACAAAACCTCAATACACGATATACATGTAGATCCAACAATCCTCGTGGTCCTGATCAACGGATCTGCCCCTCCTGAGCTTTGAACCTTTTGGGAATACGTCGCCGTATCTCCCCTGCACCTCTCCAAGATCTAATAGCTGATGGAATTTCGTGAATCTCCTCGGAGAATTCCGACCGTCCGTTCTCCCTTATGCAATCCATGAATTGACTAAGTGTTCCTCTCCACAGAACTCATTCACCTGCTCGCAAACCTGCGACGCCTCTTACGAACTTTAAGTCCCAGCTTCCCTGCGTTATCCTTCCACGAATTCGAATGCCTATCCCTCCTAAGCTTTCACACAACTTTCAAGTCCTCCCGGAAACTCTTACACACACTCCTTGCGGCAAACCTTCAACCACGTCTAACTGTTGAAGTCTCTCGACTCTGCGCACACCTGCAGCAACAATCCTTCAATACTTCACTCAGGTTCGCAACCCTGAGACTTTTACCCGGCTTGCGCACTCCTTGCATGACTCCTGTGCCCAACGACACCTTCTGGATGAATGAGAACAAACGTTCTCTCTATTTGAACCCTCTGTCAACGCACTCCTTGCGGACACTTCAACTTCACTCTTTGCAGGAATTCTCTGGCTCAAATAGAGAAACAATTGAAACTCATTCCTTCTTCCTCTCAGACTTCAACTCAACCATGAAATCATATACATAGCATATAAAAACAAATGTATAACAAGAAGCAAACATTCATGAGAAAATCAACATCAATATACAAAGAACAACACAAAACCATGAATTTGAATCAATCTCTCTTCTATTAATTCAAATATCTGTCGACCATGAATTACATACATATTTAATTACTGATTGTTACCATTATTTATATGCATCTACAACATGCAAAAATAACACATGAATGAAACTAATAACTAAATTACAACAACATATAAATCATTCTCATACACAAAGTTCATGCACATCAATTTAACTCATAAAATGACATAGCAACAAGATACAAAACTTATCTTTCAAAATAGTTGTGCAACCCATTGCTTGGGACAAAAATTCCACCCAACCATAGACTTTTTGTTCCAAATATCAATAGCAAGTCACTCTCGAGTTTGAGATAGCAATCCACAAAATAGGGTGGTCTCTCATTGTCCACTCACAACTCAGAAATCCCACAACCCACTGATATTCTCCTACAACTGTCCTGATTTTCCACCAACTATCTTCCTCTTGACATACCCAACCCAAGGAATGTACCCCTTCATTGATCTCAGTCCCTTGCACGTCCCATTCATTTATTAGGGTCTCTCTAGCACATGAAAACATGAATCTCCCAGCTGGGAACTCAAGGGAACTTGTTGCCAGGAAAAATACCAATAAACAACAACAAACACTTGATGTTATAGTGAAAATCACTCAGGGGTTCACTCTTCACGATTGAAAAACTATATCTTCAATATTCAGCTCCAAAACTCCCCTGATATGCTCCAACATGATTTTTAATTCACCCTCCATGGATGCTCCAGCTCCAAGCTCTCTTTCTTGCCATTCATGCCAAAAACTATCTGTCTAAGGCTATTGTAGTTTCCCATACAAATTTCCTCTCCTTTGGCTGCCTTTATGGACTCACTCACTTCCCCAATATGATTGTACTCAATCCCCATGCTCCCAATAACTATGGGATATGACTTATCACACCCAACCTCTTACATGCATTAAATGATTGGATTTGGGAACTCTCAATAAAAAACTAGAGTTTAATACATAGTCATAATAAAATTCAGGAATGTGTGTGGAATTAATAGACATGGGTAATTCCCCCTTGGACCCCTCTCTTAGGCATTCTCTTAGACCCTTTCCTCTCTTGTGGATTGATTCAACTCCCATCTCTATCCATATCCCCTTAGTAGCTTGCATCATATTTCATTATTAAAACTTAGAAATACATTTCACATATACATCGATTGCTTGTGGCCACCTATTATATCTACATTAAGCATTAATTAAACTAGGGATTATAGTGAGGATGTTACAACAACCTTGCAAGGCCTATGTATGTTAGAAAATGAGGATCATAGAGAAATAATATAAAATAGATGTGAAAATAAAAAATAGAAGATACACAATACAATAGAGACACATATATACGTGGTTCACCCAATATGGGCTACATCCACTAGAGAAATTTTCAATCCTTCCTTTATTATTATCCAAAAAATGAGGGATACAACCTATCACACACTCGTTGTAACTTCCTCTTATTTTCTCATAGTCTCCTCTCTTAGAATACAATATTCACTCTCCTACCTCACCGCAATACAATTGCATAATATATAAAATAGGATTTCCTTCTAGGGAAACATAACTTCTACCATCATATTTCCCCCTCCCTAGATCCCCTAGTGACATATGTGGGGGGGTGGGGGGGAATCCCCTCCACACCCCCTACCCCTGTCAGTAAATGGGATCCAAATACGTCTGAAACAAGATCGATAAATCAGGAATATAATCAGGCTCCATAACCAACCATGTGGTGATTCAATGTGTTACGAAATAATCCCCCTGTGGAAAGGTGAATCTTCCCTTGGATTCTAGACCCCTAATACCAAGACACAAAAATACAAATGGACACTAACATCCCATTGAATTCAATTTAACTAATCAAAAAGATAGAGAGGGATAAAAAGTGTGATGCACCTTGTTCCAAAGTTTGTCCTCACTGCTTCCAATCTGAGTTCAATATCTAAACTCTTTAGCATGACTTGACACTTGCAATGCAATGGACAACAAAGAGAAATGAAAATATCCTATTTTACAAGATTAGATTAAAAAAATCCATCTAGAAAGAACGAAAGAACAATAGAAAAGAACATACAATAATACACAAGCTTGAAGAGAATAGGCCAAGTATATTGATGAGAACATTAAAGAGATACTTACAATCATGGATGATGTTGCAACAACTTCTCCAATTCCTCCTCATCCAACCCCTTGCTCGAAAGATCCACAATCAAAATGACAATTCTTTTGTTGATTATTTCCCTCCTTGTTCACCATGAGAATGCCTCCATTTATAACCTTTGAGAGGCTCAACTACCTTGGTTATATTTGGGATTAGTTGAGGATATGGCTCCATCAATTGTGATATCTTCTTTAGATGAAGACTAGGGGTTAGATTTGAGCTAAACCAACTCGATCCATCCATAGTTGTCTTAAGAGAAAAAATGGATTTCCTCCCAAGGTTTTCTTAACCACTTCTATGCTCCCTTATAATTGGACACAGAGTGCTACAACACTCCCTGTAAGATGGGAAAGGAGCGCTAGCGCTCCTTGCATATGAGTTGGGGAGTGTTGATCTTCCCAAAAATTTGTGAAGATGAGTAATTCCAATAGTAAAACACTTGTTTCGATTATCAAATGATAGGGTTTCTTATTCTAACATGTTCTAGAGGACGTATCAAGTGTTTCCATGGTGTCGTTCATAATGCGACACATGTATAATGAAAATGCAACACTTACGACACTTGCGAAAAAAGTGAGACACTTGTGAAAATGAAAATGTGACATTATCGAAGTGAGAAATTTTGATGTGTAACAGATTTCCCCACAAAGTGTGAAATCATAAGATATAAGCTGATGACCAAAACACTTTTCAGATTCTTTGAAGCAAGGGTATGAAGTTGGGGGACCTAGTAGAAGCTACAGACAACCATCAAACAATGTTAATATGTGTTTCATTCTCGAGGCAGGAATACCTATGCTTGGACTACAAATGAATCAAAGTATGGATGCCAATAAATACACTAGGGATCCATGACAATATTGACTAAGGGTATGGTCACCAATGATACAATGTGGATCCATTCCTCCATGACATGAAAGGATTGTAGCCACACAAAATACACAGTGGAGCTACGAGATGATAAGACATAGCCATAGACCAATACAACGTGGATGTATGTGAAAATATAAGTATCAACATGCTCAAATTATTTCCTTCGCAGCCTGGGCCAAGCATATATCAGAATGAATACTCAACCTAGAGTTTTCATCTCAATCCTGATGTGGTATGAATCTATCCATGCGAATAGATGTTTTCATGTCAAACATGGTAGACACCAATTGATTATTGGACATTGAGGTAAATCGTTAACAAGTGCGAGGGAAATCACCAATGATGTAATGAATCCCAAGGTACCCTAGTACAATCCAACAAATGTGAATAAATGAGCTGAGGTTGAACATTCGTGGAATCATCCGATCAATGGTCAATGATGTAAACCTACTGTTAGAAGCGAGGAGGCCTTCCACTAAGGCATGCAGGTCCCAAGGTAATAAGTGGTTTCTAAGTCTAATTCCCATATGATGTGTTGAAGTCGACATGAAAAGACTCATCAAAGGAGGGCCTTGATGTATCCCCCATCACCGACATGAAATGTTACAAGAGAGTGATAATATATAGTATACGAACACAGATTAACACAGGTATGGAAACTGGTAGTTTTGTAGATGGTTGAATGTTGAGGTGGATACTTCCCTTGAAAACTGAGGTACAACATGAGACTTGGCATCATAAACAAAAAGTGGACCAAAACATAATGCATCAGGTGTTGAGGCATTCTTTGGATAGATCAAAGGAGTGTAAAGACTCCTAGGATTGGTTCATTGTAGAGGTTTAGCAAATTATCCAAGTGTTCAATGTGAAGGTTAAAAACGAGTGTCATGTTAAAGGGCGACTACAAGAGTTGTTGACAAAAGTTCTCAAGAAATTTGACCCACTTCCTTCAATTTCCCCCCCATCCAGATAGATGAGTACCTCTTTTTAATTTAACGAGCTCGAGGAGGATAACATATGCTCAATATAACTCACCTTCGGTAAGTTCCTCTTCCTTTGTTTAACGAACTAGAAGAAGTAAGGGTTCGTTCCTAGATGGTCCCTTCAATGTGTAGTTTAGAGAGTCCAGAGAATGGAAACTCGATGGTTTTTCATGTTTATAGAGTCTGAAAAGAACTTAAAGATGACTCCAAGGTTGTCATTTTTCGTAATGTTTAGTCCCCTAGGTACGAAAAAGAGATAAACTATTACTCATAAGACACCCTTTTAAAGCTTTTAACGAGTGTGAAAGGAAGAAAGATCACTCAACAATATTTTCATGTTTAGAGAGTCTGAAAGGAACTTAAAGAGGACTTGAAGGAGTTCCTTTTTCGTATAACCTTTACGAGTCTGAAAGAGTGATAAAAGTATACTATGTTACATTCTCATGTATTTGTGAGCGTGAGAAAGAACAAAGATTATGCTTATTAATGTCACAAGGTTACCGAAAGACGCTGCTCAAAATCATGTAAAATCAAACTATTATGGGCATAAGACATTAGTAATTTCTCAAAAAAATGAAAAAACCCCCAAAAATAACTTTATAATAAGGAAAAAATATCAAAATGAACCTATCAAATATCAAACTAGGTTAGAATTTCATTTTACCATTTGTTTTTAACCATTCTCCTCTAGACTTTGGATTTTTCACCTCTTGGAGTGTTTTTCGAGTGACGATTGTGGGTGTTGTGAGTGATTGTTTTCAGATTCGTCTAGACTAGGTTAGTTGTCTCTTCCTCCTCATCCTTTTTCATGTTTATTTTACTACATTTTAACCTTTGTTTTGGGTGTTCTAGGCTCCTTAGGAATCCCTAGAGTGCTGAACTGGATCGACACTCCATCAAGGCACTGAGGGGAGTGTCAATCATGATTTCAGTGCACTGGTGCATATGTCTAGGGCACACTAGTGGTCTATAGGATGCTTTGAGGGAGTGCTAGGCACAAAACTAAAAAAAACTTTGATTTTTAGGCTAAAAAGAGACAATTGTTTTCATGAGGCTTTGTCTAATGATGATTAAATGATGTTATTGTAGGTTTCATCTATAGCTAGCCATGATCTAGTGGAAGGAACGTGAGCATTAGTTCGATGATATCACAACTCTCCAAGACCCTCAAGCGAGGGTGGCCTTTCATAACTATAGTTTTCTCAAATATTTCAAGCTTCAAAACATGAGAAAATAAGTATTGTTGCTTGAGTACTTGATTGGTCTATGGGACGACGCCGAGAAAGAATTTTGAATAGGGATGCATTTGCTCAAGATTGATATAGACGACGTATATTTTTTGATGATACTTTCGAGGAGAGGGGATTCCATACTCTTGTCTGGACATCAGGATACTTCGAGACCGACTAAGGCATATGTTGCTGACTATTGCATACTGGGGTAACGATTGGTGGGTGGAAGGATTATGATCAAATATGTGAGAGACTTATCACTTTGATCTATCCTATTTTCCATCACCAAGTTGGAGGGGAGAATGAGTGCTCACATTGCTTCAAAATACCATATCTCTTATGCCATACCATGTTTAGAACCATGATTGTTCAACTAGAGTGCAAGGTTCCTAAGGAATGTCAAGGAACAAATATCCAAATGCAGGACTGAAAGACATAAATAGTTTGGATATGGTTCTTTCCTGGTATCATTTTTCTTAGAGCGTATCCCTCAGATGCAACCACAGGTTGCGTTGATATCACGTCCTATGACCATGCCTTGTATGGAGAGGTGGACCAACCTTTCCCCCAGGTTGGGGAATGAGCCCTCGACTTTCAGATTCACTATTGACTTCTTCATGTGGTGGAGGAGGCAGTTAGTGGTTATTGAGGACTTCCCCTATGATGGGTTAGATTTCAGAGGTAGCGCAGACCTGGTACTTCCTGAGGGCATCCAATGGGATGCATCAGGTACAAAACATAACCTTGCAACACACATTTTGTTTTGTTTTTTATTTTATATGTTTTTGGTTGTACAATGAGGAATATAAACTATTTTGTTTTCATCATGCAGGGAGAGGTGCATCATGTTCGATGGAGATGACGACATTGGGTTGTCGTGGAGACACACATGTAGCACCTGAGCACGATGTCGCATTGAGAGGGCTCTGAGATGTAGAGAGGAACCTCTGGGGTTTGATGATGGGTGTCCCACCCCTGAGGAGGTGAGATGTGCCTCTACACTTACAACTACATAGAGTGGGGGTTTCTGAGAGCCTGAATCATTTGCTTCATCGGGTGACATGAGTAGTAGTGTGATATGCAGAGCATAATGTGATACATGAGGATGATTAGAGTCCTTAGTGATTTTTGTTGTCCTTATGATGATATTATGGGCACGGAGGCCCAAGTTTTTTCCCTGTTATGTACATTTTGATGATGTATTTTCAAATTTTTTTTTTTCTATCACACACACACACACACACATATATATACGATTTTTGTGGTGCCTATTTATGTTTCATTTGTTTTCTTATGTGATTATTTTGTACATATTATTTATGTTTCAAATGTCTATCTATGTGCAAGATACCAATCCAACATGTAATTAGCTAACGAATCCGAAGTTGTATTGAGTTCTTTTGATATGTGTCTGTATTAGAGAAATTCAAACGATCTTTCAAGATGTCAAACCCTTAGGTGGAGACGTAGTAAAACTGAGTTGCGACCAACATACTCACGATTAAGTTGAAAGACCACAAGTTGAGATTCTAGGTTGATTATCAATTGATTTATACCTAGGGAGGAGGCTTTGATTAAGAGTTTGATGACAACATGATACTTTGCAACACTATTGGTTGTAGATCCGAGGCAGATTCCTCCTGAACTCACTAACTCGCTAGAGTGGTAGATAACCCAAGCTACATGAGCAATGTTTTGGGTAAGTAGACTAGTGCCATCCGCAAATCCGAAATAGCTTATGTTAGCACTTGGTAAATTTCCTAGAGGTTGACAACAGAAGAAATCTACTAAGGTAACTTTATCCAACCGATTTTGAAGCTGGGATCTAGCCCTTCCAACTTCAGAGAGGGATCTCTCTATATGTTTTAGCTATGTTTCAAATTTTAAATATTAGGCTAGGTAAATAAATAGGTCGGTTTTTGTCCTTATAGTATTTGTCGAGTTGGTTGAGACAGTCTACACATCCATTGGGCTATGGGGTCCGTGTCTTAAATAAAATATGAAATCCAAACCAGGAATGCAAAGGGAAACTTTCACAGGGCGAGATAATATAATCACTGGATTCTTCAGTAGCATAAATGATGAATAGCAGAAAAGATGAGAAATATAATTTCAACAAAGAAGCAGTTAAAAATTTCTTTATTGAAAACAACAGAAGATAAAACACTAAAATCTTTCGAGTCAGAAACAGGGTATACGAGATAAATACTGCAACTTCCGTTACTTATAAAGATTATATTTAGAGAACAATATGATAACAAAAAAGGAATAACATTCAACTTAGAGAGAAAAACATCACCAGTGAATACACGCAAGAATCCTGTAATAGTGCCTCCTTTTTATTAATGGAAGATCTCTTCAAAAATATTACAGTCTGATAGATTAAGGGTGTGAAGATAAAAAACCCTCAATACTTCGAAAGGTGAAGTATTTATAACTCAAATTACAAACGATCCCGTCATTAATGACCAGGACATGCTAAATCTATTTTTAGCCTAACTAATTTTAACAAATTTCCTAAATCTAGGAACTGCTTGATGATGTGGTGTAACTGCACGCTGATTTCTGGGTGGACTGTTGATGAAGCCTCTGCATGACCTCATCTAACTAGACAACTGACTGGACTGGGACAACTCATCTGTTACTCGATCATATCACAGATTTCCTCCCATCGTAGATGACTGGGCATGTTGACTTTGAGTAGCCTTCGATACACTTCATCCATTTGTGTGTACTTGGCGAAGGTAGGTTTGGTGAGGAAGATGTATCGAATCTCGTGTTGGATACTGATGTCCCATTGAAGGGAATCTAGGAATTCCTTGCCAGTGATGCTCCCTTGAATTCCTACAAACTTTGAACTATTCTTAGCCACATCGACCAATCTCTTCTTGTAGTCTGGGAGTGTCATCAATTTATCATTGATTACCTTCAGACCAGGAATACCTTTCTTCTGGAGAGCCTCAATCTTACTGAAGAATCTTTGTACCCCTAGGTCCATGGCTTGAACCTTTTCTTCTGGCTGAAGCATTAATCCTCTCTTGGTCAAAACTCTTTTGACCTCAAGGATGGTCTCAGTTCTGTCTTCAATTTTCAGCTCTTCCAGTTCTTCCCTGGTCTTAGAATTCATGAACTTGATGATCTTGTTCACCTGTGTTGGAATCTCTCCCAATTCTGATCTGATCTTCTCAATGGCCTGCTCACTTCTTTGTACCAATTCATTCTGCTCAAACATGATCTGTATCATGGGCCATATCTCGTTCATGGACTTGGTGATGTCTATCCATACACTTTCCTTACCCCCGACCAAAGTTTTTCCTGCCACTGTTTGCTTCCGGAGCTGCTGTAGCTCCTGTTTGAGCTGATATGTCACCTTCTTTTCCTTGGAGAGGCTGGTCTGAAAGGAGGATTTGAGTTCCTGAAGGTTCTCAATCTCCTTTTTGAGCCTGCTGATCTCTATTTCCTGTAGGTTCATCTTTTCCATAGACTTAGCCAGGTCGACTGTCTTCTCCAGGGATGTCAATGGAGTCGCGGATGGGACTTCTGTCACTGATGTTGTGCTCACTCCCGAGATCAGAATGGCATTCAATGGAATGAATTCCATTGGCTTCAGTTTCTCTTTCTCTTTTACTAGTTTTTCCATCTCAGCCTCCATCTCCTTTAGCTGTGCATTCTGCTCCATGAGTAGCTTGAGAATTTCGTCTTTCTCTCCTTCTTTTTCTGCTATCTCCTTTGCCTGTGAATCCTATGTGGGCAGGAGCTTCAAATGTTTCCTCAAGGAGGCTATGTCAACATTCTTCTTCTTAATCATCTCCTTAGCTACTTTCACGTTCGGAGGATCGTAATCGATCTTGAGGACCAGTTCCTCCTATGTCTTGATTCTGTTGTCCTTGGAAAAGGACAATATCTTCTCTAACTTCAATTGTGTTTGAACATTGTTCAGGGACACTTGCAGTTTGGATGCAGAAGTGGAAGCATGCACTAGCACGTAAAAAACCATTTCCCCTGTCTGCTTATGCAGATCCATTTGATCGGCCGGATGCACGTCCTTCGTCTGGAATTCGAAGGTGGCCCTCTTGTAGTCATTGATCACCTTTGGATCTGGTACCTGTGCCTGGAGGAATTCCATATGCATTCTTCCCTTCTCGATGTCAAATGTCGACAACAGCCTATGTTGTGCAGTCGACGTCTGCTTCCAGAACTGGGTGCAAGTATTGCTGGTCAAGGTCTGGTTCCTTTTCTTGATCAGCTCATACTTTTCAATGATACTCAACTTTGGTCCTACTTTGCCGGGTTGGGTGATCAATGGAGAGTCTGTGGATTTCTCTGGCAATGATGAAGTTATGACCTTATGGAGGCTTGAACCGAAGGGTGGCCTATCAACCTTGGTCACTGTTGTAGACGGGGATTCTTTTTCTCCGAGTGGGCCAGGGACTGAAATAGTCTTAGGCCTCTTGGTATGTAGCTGGAATTATTCTGACAACACTTCTGTGACATGCGGAGATAACTCTTGCCTAGGCCTTTTCTCTTTCGGGACCTGTGTCGTGTTTGTTTGTGACACAGTGGCCGGGGGATCCTGCTGTTCTACTTCGATCAATGTGTTAGGCTCCCAGGCTGTCTGATTTGTGAACTTCTCAACTTCAGGCCTGGACTCATGAACATATGGGATGTTTTTGTTCTTCACCCTCATCTTTGAGATGATCCCACATGGATCATAATGCCATGGGAAGCTCATGGAGAACTTCATTTCCCTCAACATCCTGTCTGCTTCTTCCCTAGCGCCACGATTGTTGCAGATGAAGGAGCCAATCTGCCCCTTGATTCTAAGCTGTTGCTTTTTCTTCAGTGACACAAAATGGATATCATCGGAATTTATTATCTGCCTTATATATTCCAACGCAAAAATTCTGACAGGTAGGTACTTGGGCAGCTTATACGGTGCCAAATCACACCCGTATACTCTGATCTCGGTATAATCTTGGTACAAATACCAATCCCCTGTCTTTGTGTTATCCGAGAGATGAAGGATCCTCTGAACTTCATCATTTATCTGAGGCTTAAGCCTGCCGCCAAGCATACTTACCACAGGGTGGTATAAATGATCAATGAACTCCTTGAAACTGAACTCTGTGGAGTTGTACTTGAGCAAGGAGGTCCATGCTGTCACTGCCTGGGGTCTACCATCTCCATCCATCTTCTGCATGGAAAACATGAATTTGTTCGCTTGGAAGAAGATGAACAAGTATGCCAATATGGACAAGTATCTGAACATGCCTTCCATGGAAAAATTCATGAACTGTTCATGAATATTGTCCGCCAGAAAAGTGCTGAAATCAAACTGGGTGGTGGGATTTTCATCGGTAGAGAAGATGGATAGAAAACCCAGAATGGGTTCATCTACCCACTGATCATAATAGTATCATAACAAAGCACAAAGGGATGAGATGATCTGGTTTCCTTTAGTTGAGAACATGGAGGAAGGGTAAGGAGGATTTGTGGAGGGGAATTGAGCGGATGGGGGAAGGAAAAGATCGAATATTTGAGCTCTTTGAGGGAAAGTCATTTTCTGGTAAAATTCTGTAAGAATTTCTAGGTTGAAGGGTGATGCAGAGTCGACTCGGGGGATTTACATCATTTGGTTGATAGAATTGGGCGTGATGAGGAAAAGTATCTCTTCGGACGAGGAGACGACGACTCTTTGCTCGGGAATGTAGCGGGCTTGGCACTTGAGGGCGAACTCTGGAAAAGGATGAATTTGAGGAAAGAGGTAAAGGGGTAAATTGGACTCCCAAAGTTTGATTTCATCACTCTGGTCCAAGAAAACTTCCCTGAACCACGAGTGAAGGTCTGCGAAATCAAAATCGCACTTTGTATCTACGATTAAGCGATCTTTGTTAACCAGTGGGATCCTGTCGAGGTCGACAGGAGGCAGGAGAAATGGATTTTCCTCCCCTTATGCTTGTTTGGACTTTGGCACCATTACTGCAACAATACCTGCAAGAAAAACAACGTTAGCGGGGTGGCTGTTGGTGGGGCCAACTGATTGCAGCGGAGGAGAAAACGGGGTAAATCTCTCTGGTGTGATGAGTGAGTAAATGGTGAAAATAGGAAGAAAAAGGTATTTTTGAGTAAATGGGTGTCCGTTGTGCGCGGGAGACAGGCCAGTTGGGTAACGGATATGTCATCCAGTAATAAATGGCCAACGGATCACTTAGAGCGTGAGATGGCAGGTGACGGTGACTGAGGGACACAGACAGGTGACGTGGCGGTTATCGATTGGGGTAAAGGTCATAGTGAGGGGGCTTGCCACGAGTGACAAGGGGGGGAAGGACTGACAACAGTTATGGGATGTGACTATTTCGGGAAAGGTGGGTGGTGACATCCAAAGGTGATGATGGTATGTCAGACAACAGGAGACGATGGGACGCGGGGCCATTAGATCATTGCCATGTATAGAGAGGGGCCCGCCAGAGGAAAGATACCATTCCGGACCCCCCCCCCCCCCC
>ML800240.1:90939-110330 GCA_009831015.1 Picea engelmannii | reverse complement strand
AGGTCGTTGATCTGTGCCTGATTCTGAGCCACAGATCTATGCGCTCTGTTTATGACACATTTCAGACCCCCCCCTTCCATTAAAGGAAGAACAGACAGAGGGGTTCAGAATCCAATACTGATCGTAGATTTGAGCGCTTGATCTTGAGCCGTTCAGATGCACGCAGGTCTTATCAGCGATTCCGAACCCCCCCCTCTGTTAAAGATAGAACAGTCAGGGGGGTGGGGGGGGGGGGTCCGGAAAGACCTGTCCACCGTAGATCTGAGTGCGATCATCTGGACCATTGATACATGATCGAAGCATAATTGAGGGCGCAGAAACATACGTGCACCTAGAAAACTTAGGATAAGTGTTTTTTCATGGGTTTTCTTCAAGACTTTCATGTTTACACCACCAAGGGGTTAGTCGAACAACATTTTAGGTATCCAAATCATGGTGCAACATTGATCATCAAACTGTTTCTTATTTAAGATAAAGCAATAAAGCAACTAGCCTATCTTCTAACCTAGCTTCCTACGACAATTAACCCAGATTAGACTGTTGGGTTAAGAATTTACTCTACCCTAGGGCTATCTAACCAAGATTAGATAGTCTGGCCAGATTTATTCACTAATCTTACCTAGATACTTTGGCTAAGATTAAACTGTTTAGCCAAACTCATTCACTAATCCTATCAACATCAATTTAAAAAGAACTTGGCCATGCATGAAAGGTATGGACCAAGTTACTATTATTGCATGGGGCTTTTATTGCAATTCTTTTATGCCCTCTTTTCTTTTCTTTTTCTTTTTCTTTTCTTTTTTCAAATTATTTGCAGAATGAAAAATCATTTGTCAACAAAAAACACTAGAGACAAAAAATATCCCAGTCACCAGTTGATCCTATAACTTATAGGGTGATAACAGATTAGAAAGGATGATGTCATTTTCACATTCAATCACAAAGAAAAGTATAAGAAGCCAAGGAGAAAACTTGTGCACGCAAAAGAAAAGACACACCAAGTCAAAAGCATATAGTACAATAATGTACAGAGCACACATGCGAGATATTATATGCATAGTACTTCTTGAGGTAAATCTTGTTTCGGGGCTCACTGAGAGATAGTCCATCATAGTCAACGAAATCATAGGCGCCTCTGTGGAGCACGCATTTTATGATGTATGGCCCGTGCCACATGGGTTCTAACTTTCATGCCCCCAGTCTATCACGATCTTGATCATAGACTAGGACTAGATTTCCTTCTACAAAAGCATGAGGTTGGATGGATTTATCATATTGATTTTTCATGCATTTTTGATACGTCTCGTTGATAAGAGCAGCATCATGACGAGTGTCGTCCAAATTGGTTAGAGATAGGAACCGTTCCTCTTCAACATAAGTGTGGGGTAGGAGTTCCATGGTGATTTTCAACAAAGGAATCTCACACTCGATTGGTAAAATTTCTTCTATCCCGTATACCAACTGGAAAGGCGTGAATCCCGTTGTAGTTTTCACTGAAGTTCGATAGGCCCAGAGTGTGGAGAAGAGCTACAAGTTCCAAGAGGTTCCCACCATGCGTTGAAGCATGGTATTCATGAATTTGTTGATGGCTTCAACTTTTCCATTTGCCCGAGGATAGTATGGGGATGCATTTTCATGGTGAAAACCCAACTTGGTGCATAATTCAATCATCATATGGTTTTGGAAATGTGATCCATGATAAGTTACAATATCTTGCGGGACATCGAATCGAGTGATGATGTGGTTAAACATGAAGAGTGTTTTAGTGTGGCTATCGTTAAGGAATGTAGGCATAGCTTCAACTCATTTAGTGAAGTAATCAACGAAAATGATGATATAACCATGCCCCTTGGTTGAGGTAGGCTTACATTGCATAAAATCGATGCCCCAATTTTCAAAGGGGTCAATGGAGACAATGGGATGCAACAGAGAAGGGTGGGTATGTGATTTATTCTGAAATATTTGATAGGGTGGGAATTTTTTAACAACCTCGATGCAGTCTTTGAATATAGAAGGCCAAAAATAACCGACACATAATACTTTCTGGGTTGTGGCCTTCTTAGAATGATGACCACCACAAGATCCAAGGCGAAAACCATTTAAAACTTGTTTAGCTTCATTTTGGGTTAAACAATGTCGTAGGACAATATCAATGCCATGGGGGTAGAATGTGTCGCCGATGATGACATAGAGTTTTGAGTGGTGTTGAATACTACGTCGTTCGTCATGTGAAATGATTAGCTGAAAATGTTGGGTTTGGAGATAGAGAAGAATATCTCCGTACGAAGGATCAGACATACTAATGAGGAACAATGATTCATCATGAAGAGAATCACTGGGCCTAGTATCCTCATCAATATAGGGAATATCACAAATCAACTCCTCAAATACCAACAATTTATTAGCTTTTGATTTGTCAAACTCGAGATCGAATTGTTGGATAATAACGATCCATTTTGAATATTTCCCCCCAAGTACTTGATGAGTCAAGATGTGGTACATTGGGTTCAAGTATGCAATGAACGTGGCAGTGTGTAATAGAATGTAGTGGAGAAATCTCTGGATGCCAACAACTACTGCTACAACCAAAATTTCGACATGCGAATACCGAAGTTCGGGACTTGATAGACTCTTACTTAGATAATAAATCACATGTTCGTTGTCATCATCATCCTCTTGTACTGACACCATAACAATAGTGGAAGTAGAGGCATCCAAATAAAGGATATAGTCTTTCGCACAATTTGATGGGTGCAAAAGAGGTGTGTTTGTTAAGGCATGCTTAAGGGCATCGAAATATTGTTGAGCAGTTTCATCCCAAATGAAAGGGGCATATTTTTGCAACAATCTCATAAATCCTTTAGTGATTTTAGCATAATTGCAAATGAAGCAACAAAGAAATTTTTCCTTCCCTTGCAAACTTTGCAGTTGGGTCATATTGTTGGGAGGAGGTAAATCTAGAATGATTTTAACTTTTAGAGGATCCACCCTAATCTTGTCTTTGGAGACTACGAATCTGAGGAGTCTCCCTGATTGGACAACAAAGATTCATTTATGGGGGTTCAAACACATGTGGTAAAAATGACATCGAAGAAAGATGGCTCATAGGTGACCAATGTGGTCTTGTCGATGAGACGAGTGAGTGGGTAAGTCATCGAGGTAAGGTTCAACCATATGTTTGATATTGTGGAATGCATATGACATGGTCTGCTAAAAAGAATCTCAAGCGTTTTTAAGGCCAAAAGGTAATTTTCGATAAGTGAAAGTCCCCTAAGGGCAGATGAAGGTTGTTTTACGTTGATCAACTCGTAAAATGTCAATCTGGTTATATCTAGAAAATGCATCCATGAATGAGAAAATGACTCTTCCAACACAATTATCGATAATTTGGTCGATAAAGGGTGCAGGGTAATTGTCTTTCGGACAAGCCTTATTAAGATCCCGATAATAGACGCAAACACGAATGGTACCCTATTTCTTAGAGACCAGAATGATGTTGGAAACCCATTCAGTTAGAGGGATAGGATAAATGAAACCATATTTTAGCATTTTTTCTACTTCTTCCTTGATGGTCGTGGTTTTCTTAGGATGAACCAGGCAAACTTTTTGTCATACAGGTTTAACTCTGGGGTAAGTTTTTATTTCGTGCACAATGATCGATGGATCGATTCCTGGAATTTCTTCGTAACTCCAAGCAAATATATCGTAGAATTATTTGAACAAGGAGGTGTAATTTTCAACTTCTTCAGTTGAACAATTAGCGCCTAGCTGTATGTTTTCCACAATACCTTCTTTGATTGATATGTCGACAGAAATAGTGGAAGAGATGTTTCCCAAATTCCCCTCGGAGATGGTATCCTGAGTGGCTATTGGAGATTGGGGAGAGTCAACAATATCACTAGAAAATATAGATGATATATATTTCTCAATATCATTTAAACTTGGAAGAAAGTATGAATGATGGTGGTTTCCATCCCATGGTGCCTCCTCGATACTAAGCATTTCCCTAATAGATTCATCCGATGGAAAAATCTGTAGGATGTAATCGAAAGTAGAGGATAGGGACATTAACTAAGATGGTAACGAGTAAGTTGTAGACGCCATCATATGTTGGTCGTCCAGTGAAGGAGAGGTAGACTGGATGGCGTCGTATTAAGATTTTGTAGGACTAAGTGGCATGGTGTCACCTAGTGCGTCAAATTCTAGAGGACTAGGAACGATCCATGGATTAGATGATTCATAAGATTAGTGTACCATAGTCAAGATCATATTGATCATGGTGATGTGATGCGTGGTGGGAGGAAGAGGTGTAGGAAAAGTACCCATAAGAGAAGAGTCTTTTAAAATACCTTCTCCAACACTTTCATAAGTGATCTTCAAATCTACCAGAAAATGAATGCTATTGGTCGTTGGAGTGCGAGCTTCGTGGGTACAGTAATCTAACTGATCAATGGTCACAAATTTACCTTGATGGGGAAACTGGAGACATCGAAACATCGAGGAAGTGATGGTGGTCATAGATTAAAACCAACTTCTTCCTAGAAACAGGTTATAATCAAGGGGAGTATCGACTACTTCAACATCTAATGAAACAATATTTCCTCCCAATTGAATGGCTAAGGACTGTAATAGTCTATGAGGATAGAATCCTCTCCCATCGAATGCTTGTAACATGGTAAGAGATCGATTAAGACCAAGCGATTTGAGACCTTTCCAGCAAGCCAAAGACATGACTCATGTGGAATCTCCCTCGTCCAAGATTGTGCGATGAATATGTTGATTGTGGACAACAACATCGATCTGGAAAGCGAGTTGGTGAGAGAGGCGTAATTTAAAATTATTCAGGTTAAAAATAATAGTGTTCAATGACTCAGGATCGATAGCTCCGATGGCTTCCAGGAGAGTTCTACGTTGGTTAGAGTAGCGTTGTAGAACTTCGAGAGTTGACATTGCACAAGATTCTTGAGACAAATCTTCAACGATGTTGCATTTTTGAGCGACACGTGAATACAGATTAAATGTCGAGGTTAGAATTGAGCTCTTGGGAGGGCGTAGAATAGAGTTGAAGTTGGGTTTCTCAATATGGAGTTGCCCAGATGGAGGGGTAATTGTAGTAGGTGGAGGATACGACGTAGTACCATTAGTTACCTTTTCCTTATCAGGTTTACTAAGAGGTGTGTCATATGTCATAGTGTGGGTGGTTAAATCTATCCCATTAAACATGTAAATGTGCACACTCGATGAAGCTTCCTCACTAGGAGGTTGATTTGGATTACCTCCAGTTGGAGGTGCAGGAGCTTCTGCAACCAGTGACTGTTATTGTGGAAAAGGTTGCATCAACACAACGAGTTGAGAATTTCCTTTGAAAATTTTGGCAACTTCGTCGCGATGAGGACAATATCGAGTGTAGTGATCGTCACCACAAATGAGACATGGAAATTTCGATTTGCATTGTGGTTGTTTCTTAGTAGTAGGTGGTTGTGTTTGTGTTTTGTATTTTCAATTGGATTATTGTTTTTCTTTGGTTTATTTTCAGTCTTGTTTTCCCCCCCTGACTGTTGTGGAGAAGTAGATTGAACTGTATTCACACCGGATATTTGAGTCGGGGTAGAGCTAGATGAGAGCATATTTGATCTGGTGGCCGGGGCAGGAACTGAATGAGTAGTCATACCGGTCAACGGTGAACTGGACTAGGTTTTGACAGAACCAATAACTCTATCTACATGCACGATGGAGGACGGTTTCGACGGGTCGGTTGATAGGCGAGGAGCATTTAGAATCAAATCATACAAAGTATCAGATTGAGAGTAAACCAATTCCATATACTGGGAATGGGAAATGGCTTCCTCTTTCGTAACGACACCACCCATGGATATGTCATGAGCTATAGGGGGTAGAAGAGATTTTGTGAACCATTTAACCATCAATTGATAAAAAATGGTTTCTTTGATCAACCTGTTGAGGGGTCTTAAATCCCTTTAACTCAACAGTAGGAACCAAACCTGCCACCGAGGCCCAATTAGACTCTACAACGTTTAATGGTGGAATGGTTCTCCAGATCTTGCGATATGTCCAATTAATTGATGGAATTTATGTAGTGATCGACATGATGTCTTCTTGTGAAAACTCCTCCTTCAGTTCGAACATTCTCTTTTTGTATTTTCTCTTATAGGTGGGACCGATACAAGATAAATTCAAGTATAAAACAGATGGGTAACAAAGGGGAAGGACTTAACTATTGAAGAAGGTTGAGTTCGGGATAAACCTTTTACTCAAGCATGCAGACAATGATTCTTACACCTACAACAATCCTAGTACTAATACATTAACCTACTATTGTTCCAATTATTGATTGAGATACAATTATCAGGAGAAAACATACATGCAATAAACGATGGCAAGAAAAATATTTTTCTTAACTCTAATCATCAATCACATATTAACACAACGATTTAATTTTCATCATTAAAGACAAGATCTATAAAAATATTGAATCAGATAACTTATCAACAGATTCAGAGAGGCTCTTACTCGTTACAACATCCATTCATGAGATAAAAAATAAAAAATAATTCTTCTTCAGATCCAATCACACATGCTTTTGATGAAAAACACAAACTTGTCTCTGGTCTTAAACAAGACTTCTCAATTAAGGTAGCTCTGAAATAGTTCTTTACAAATCCAAAAATGAGGGTCTTTGCAACAACCATCAACCCTTTCTAATAGGTCAATCCTCCTATTTATAACATATTATTAACTAAAAATAGCTATCAAAAAGTGCAAGCTTAAGTAAAACAAAACATTGCCACATGGTTCTTTCATCGCTCAGTATTCCAAGAGTCATCCAATGGTTTCACTTGAGTGGGTGACTCTTCTGGTACTCCAACCATTGGACGAAGATATCCTTGCATGTGTTGGCATACGAGAATCTGTATTGGTCCATTGGGTCCAAAAGTATTTCCTTTATATCTACTTCCTGGGCCCGATACTTGACTACTCTATCACTTAACTGCTAAAACACAGTCCAAGCATTGATCGGGTGTTCCATGAACTAATTCACTTGACCCGGAACCATGTTCACCACCCTTGCTATCTCCGCAACCCACAATGAGTCTTTTTCAACATGTAATTTGACTATGTCATGCAGTTGAAAAATTCATCGGGTGTGCCGAATTCTGGGAGGTCGATGTCTCTCATCGCTCGGTTGATCTTGGTCCAGCTCTTTTTGCACTCGATCCATTTTTCTTGGATTTCATGATGAGGTTCTTGGGCCATTTTCACCCAGTATTCGACCGACTTATTTATGCAATCGATGCTACTATCCCTTAGCACCTGAATGTCATGCTCTTCGACGTCTCGACCCTGTTAAATGAAGCTGATATAGTCGATCCTGTCCACGGCTTGGTGTGATTTATCTTACCATCTTTTCATATCTTTGCACGTCACCAACACCATGAGGGTGTCTTCTTGGAAATCGACTATTCTTGCAGTGAAAAGGTGCCACTCATTTGTAAATTTATTGTAGGCATCCTAGAATTCGTTTCTCAAGAACATCATGGCCTGTGTGGAGTCCTAATAATACTTCTCCAAATGGAACATATGTTCCAACTCCTCTTCATCCCTTTTCTCTCTATCCAGGGTGGCATCTGTGATTTCCATCCCTGCGTCGATAAGTTCGAATGTCTTGGCATGCTCCTTGCTAATCAATTTTTCCTTTGTGGTGATGAGGATGGAGCGATCCAGAGTAAGCCTCCTCTTATTGGTGGTTCTCTTCATGATGGCTTTCCTCTTCTGGTCATAGGAGATGGCTTGTATATAAACAACCTCATCCACTAGTTCAGGGATTTTCTTATCTCCCCATGTAAGCATATTTCCCAGGCCCCCGACAATGTATATCTATTCAAGACTGGGTTCTTGAACCTCTTCCGTCTATTCTAAAGGTATGGCCTCTAGTTGTTTCTCATAGGGAGGCAAAGTACTAGCTGCAATTGAAGGATCAGGGGTAGGCTCAATGCTTACTTGATAATTGACTGTTGAGATGTCGATTTCCTGCTGTGGAACTTCTTCTTTTTGTTCGCCCGACCCCAAATCGTCCTGCGGACTATCCACTTTTGTCTCTGGTGCATTGAGTAGATCAATGTCTAAGAAAATTTCGACCTCATGATCATCCTGTGGAAGGCCTTGAATTTTAGTGTCGGGAGCTGGGGAAGATGCCTTCTTGGGCTCCTTTTCCTGTGTGATCTGCACCGGAGTCACCAAGGATACCTGCAAACTCTCCTCATTATCATAGATTGTTATCAAGTCATGGAGGGGCTTCGGTGCACTTTCTCTCCCTGATATTCCTTTTATCTCTGGCTGAGCTGAAATGTCCCCTAGTGATCCAACCTGTGGCGTTGTAACTTACGGATTATCTACCCCGATGACTTCTTCAATTTGTATTAATTCTGGGCCACTTGGACCTACCCGACTTTCAACTGGGTTGTCGACAGGGACCCTTTCCATTTCTATGAGGTCTGGGTCATCATGTAGCTGATCGATTACTCTATGTTCTTGTTCTATCAGGAGAAATCCTCTTTCATGTGCCTTTGGTGTCATAGGAAATCCCCTGTTCTGCACCAGAGCTACCAGGGAAACCTCTGTTTCCTCTGCCACTCTGATTTCTTCCATGGCTCTGGGGGTCTCTTGAGATGACTATTATATTGTCATCGCTTGTTCATCCAGGCTCATGGCCTTGAACTTGGTCATTTTTAGGTTGACCATCCTTTGTACCACCTCGTCCCAGTCCTGGGCATTTTTTGTGAAGACTTCGTCTTCGAATTTGTCATGGGCATACGACTAGCAGGATGACTTTTGCGAAGCATGTTGCAATACCAGGCCCTTTGAATCATGCTTGCATAATCAATCCGTCGAAAATCTGAACTCGAGTTGGCTCAGACCTTCTTTTTTGGATTGAGTGGTATCCTTTATCAAGTAGAAACCTACATGGAAACCATAGGGTATGAATGCCCATTTCTTTTCCTTGACTAGGGTGGCATTGTAGCCTTGCAAGATGGTTTGATAGCATATTTATCCTACTAAAAGTTCGTCTGGGACATGGTATGGTAGGAGATGTGGTGCTCTGGTGGCCCTGAACACCTTGATGTAGGTGGTGCGCTCGTCCAAATACCAATGGCCTACCTTGGATATCATCTTTTTGGCTTCCACTGATAGCCTTGGGCATTCCTTCTTAAAAAGAATAAAATAAATTCAGGTGTTGAAATCATCGTAGATGAGAGAGTAGGAATTATTATACCTTTTTTTCCCATAGCACGCTGAAGTAGACGTGGACCAGCAGTTCTGCAACATGCCAACTCAGATTCATGTTAGCGAAGATGTTTCTGGCACACGTGACATCGAGCAAGTATGAAGCCATGTAAAACGTTGGTGCGTCCCCTTCCTTCGGCATCTGGGTCTGTTGCACACAGATGCTCAGCTGCTTGGAGATTATTTCTCCCCAGTTGAAGTTTCACCCGACGATCGCAACTGTGTATGCCAAAGGAATCCATGCCTCTAAAAACCTGGAGCAATCTTTCTCTCCATATAATGAGCAGATGAGAGCCATCAAATAGACGTATGGCTCCCTTAAGTTAGTTGTTCCATACCAACTAGTACTTTGGTTGGTAAACTTATTTTCCTCCCTCCACCATGAGGCCATCACTCGACTGGTGTCCTGGTGTTTGTAGAAATTCACGAAAAAAATTGTATTTAGACACTCCTCGGGGTTTCCGAGTTTGAAGTATTTTTGAACTTATACCGGAAGTAACACTTTGACACACCCACCATTGTCATCATTTATTAAACATTTATATGCGTCTATGTGGCTGATGAGCCACTTCAGAACTTCTATGGAGGGAAAAATTGGGGTTCTGCTTGCTACCATATGTAGGTATGACCGTTGGATGTTCAGGAACACTTGGTCATCGAGCGCCCTTACATCTGGATCACTGCGTGGGACATATTATAGGTATTCCTCCCAGCTGATCTTGTTAAAGAGTTCTCCCCAATGTAGGAGTGCCATATTGGACCCGGTTCTTTCCTCTGTATCGACAAAGGTCGGAGGTTGGATGAAAACCTTCTTCGTTGTTGTCTTAATGACAGGTTCTAGCGTCAAGGCGTATTCCAATTGTTTTGCAATCCCTGGAGAAGAGCCTTTTCCTACCTCTGGTTCTTTCAGCTTTGGTGCCCTCAATGATCGTCTAATGGTTGGATTTCTTGGTGACATTGTTTCTGCAACTTAAAATAAAATTTCAGAGACTATGTAAAAACAAAAACCGGATAACAACACATAAATTATAGCCATGAAAATTTACAAACTCAGATACATACCTCTGAAGCTTGTTAAAACCTGGTTATTTTAATAATCACGGAGTTGATACAGCCTTCGAGTTGCTTGTCTTTCTCCTTCGGATGCTCCAGAATTCTCTTATGCGGATAATGATTTCATCTACAACGACTCAAGAGAATTTAAACAGGGAATATCTTACTATGTCGTATCAGCCATTCAATTCGGGTTATAAGTGAAATTTTAACAAATCTGCCGCCGAATATATATAACTTAAATTCATCATGGGTTGATAGCAGAGGCGTAGGTGGTGATGTGGTATATCGGTGAGTTTAAGCGACTGTTTTGATTGGCACACGAGGTAGCAACTAATGTGGGACTTGGTATTAATTAGCTCCTTAAATGATCAAAATCCGATCGTATATAATGCTAAAAATTCCCATCGTGTCACTCTCTCAGAGGGTGGATCAGGGATTAGGGGTGTTCTATGAACGTTTTCATTGTTAACCTCCTGCTGAAAATTATGACACCGATCAATTTTACCATACATTGCTGACGTGACAATGCTTACTCGAAGGTGTGACTCGGACCTAGGGGACCAATAATGACTCGTGGTAAAACTAGACTCTATCGTTATCCAATCTGGTAAAGACATGTGGCGTTGAAGATCGGTGACTTAATTCATGTGTATTAATCAGAGATGGAACTTTCATTAAGTTATTCGTTCTAAAACAAACCTCCACTTGGCGATGCCGAAAAATTATCTTGGGTCGGGGATCGACGATAAATCTATCAAAGTTCTTTCGGATCAACTCCCTTGAAAAAGTCTCGATGCCGAAAAAGAATCGAGGATTGGGGATAACTTTTATCGTGGTCAAAATGTTGGTGATGATCCTTCTAGGTTTTCCCCAATATAGATGAGGCGCGTTGGGGCATCGATCATCGATAATATCTTTTCTCTCTTTGTTAACGTTTGTCCCCCCGTCTTTTACCAATGTTGAAGGAGAATCGGGTATCAACGATATCCTTATGTAAGACTTGACGTAGACAAAAACTTCATTTTTCCGATGCCGATGGAGATCGGCGCTCGACGACTGAGGTTTTTCGAGTCATCATTTTTTTTCTTTGAATTCCTTCGGATGTCGACCCAGATCACGTTCGGTGAAGTGTTTGGATGGCGATTCTTTATTCAGGTGTTTAAGGTATTTTTAGTCATGAATTTTCATAAGTTAAATAAAACCTGAACAGGTGATGAGAATCATGGAAATAAGCAAAGAGAAAACATTTTTTTCAAAAAGGAAATCGAATCAAAAAGTGCAGAAGATCAAGTGGTATGCAAAAAAGTAAAAAAATTGACAAAGGATATTTTAGGGTGTGTTGAGTGCTCAACACAAACTTCATCATCATCTCCACTCATGAATATGATCAGAGATATGTACATATTTGGTTTGACGAAGGGAGGTTAACAGTTTCGTGCCAGCCTCATAACGGATAGGCAATTGTAAGTGAGTAAGAAAAGTCATGGAAAGGGAATTAAAGTCCTGAAAGGTTCCACGTTGAAGATCAATGTAACATTTGGCCGTTGAAACCATAAGCGTACACTGGAAAAGACGTAACCAGATAGAATCATCCATTACTGAGTTTGATGAACACCATAGATGAAAATTCATAATGTGGTTATTAGGGTCTTCACTAGGTTTACTGTCAAATTTTAGAATATCGGAAGATAATTTAGCAGGAATAACTGGCCAAAAAGGAAAATGTAAAATGAGATTATTGGTTAACCTCGACAGATCCAATAGATATAGAGTGGCATGGGAACACCAGTAGAATCATAAAATGGTTGTGGTGGATAGTTGTAGGCAGTCAGTCCTTCCATATACTGTTGATGTTGACCAGTAAACGTGGGATTCATCTGTTGAGGAATTTGCATAAAAGACGGGGGGAAATTGGTTTGGACCTGGGGAGGATACCTTGTGTAACCCACGAGAGGATAGTTTCCCTAGTTGTTCTGAGGTGGATAACCAGTTTTCCCTTGAGGAGGGTAAATAGGTTGTCCTTGAGGAGGTTAAGGTTTTTTCCCTTGGGGAGGAAAAGATTGTTGACCTTGAGGACCCCATGTAGGATTCGGGACCCCTGAAAGGGTTGTATAGAGTGTAGTCTGGGAGGATTGGGATTTGGAATTCCTCCTTACAGTTTAGGGTTTGATGGCCCTCCTTGATGTTTTTTATGAAACATACCTCCCTAGGGTGGTCCCCAGGATTGTGGGGGGTTTCCTGTGAAAGAAGTTTGACATGGTCCCCCTTCCATTGGTTGTGTAACAACTAGGGTTTGACCAATGAAAGGGGGTTGCCCCTAGTATGAACTTGTGTGTTGAAGGATGATGTCCCTTTGGTAGGGATGTGTCCACCGAAGGAGGGTGTCCCCCAATTGGATCATGTTGTGTGGCATAGTTCTACATCCTATTGTGTGAAGGTGTCCCAACACGATTTTGTGGAGTGTACGAAGTTGTAGCTTGAAGAGGGATGTTGGGAGTAACTGTCAAGGTACTTTGGAAATGACTAGGAAATAAGACTCTTGGTTCACTGTGAACCTGTCGTGGAGTGGTAGAAGTATGGATTATTTGTTCAACGAGACTGTCGATAGTCTGACCTGACGGTCTTGCCTCTACACCAGTGGTGGAAGAGGTATGTGAAGGGTCAAAAGGCAGTCGGCTAAAATTGAATTTTTCATATAGGTCATGTCCTGATGGAGTTCTCCATATAGAACGAACATGTGTTTTTTTCAGATCATGATGCATTCCAATGGAACATACAGGGGTAGTGTATTCTTCGTTAAAATTTAGTTGTATCGATTCAATGTATAATTGATTATATGACCTTGAAGATAAGCTAGGGTGATCCTCTACTATGATGTTTCCCAAGGAATCCAAACAGAGAAGGAGTAGATTGATAGGAAGGTGTAAAGATAGATCTTTGGGAAGAGTTGACTCTTCTTGAACCATGACCAAAGCTCTCTCCGAGTTTGGTAGAAAAGGAGTAGCATCACTCCCAACATTTGAATGGTTCTCAACCTCTTCACGATAAATTTATTTCTGAGAGTTACGAGGAAGGGGTTCGTAGCCTTCTAGAGGAAACCATTGCATCCTATGTGATCTACAAAGACCTTTATTGACCACAATACCAATTTTTAAGGACAACTAAAAAATCAAAACAACACTCGCTAAAAAATCTAGAAAACCAACAACCAAACAATGTCTTCTCTCAATGAACGTACTAGTTGGTGATGAAATCCAACATCGCGTGATAAAAGTGAGAAGGGGCTAGGATATGAGCGGGTGGATCGATTACGTTGGAAACCTGCTTAATAGACTTACACCTTGGTGCAAGTTTCCTCACGGTTTTACCCGTGGGTTACCCTCTAAGGAGCCCGAGTGAGTTTGACCAATGTTTGTTCTAGGTGCATCAAAGAATTCCCTTCACCGTCACCTTTTGTAAGGAACCCAAATATTGTGGCTACTAAGGATACCACCTCAGAGTCAGCCTCTGGGTGGGTACAGTCAATAGTCTAATCTGAACGTATGGGCAGGATATCAAGTCCAAAATCCTTCAAGAGAACTGAGGACAAGTGGATCGGTAAAATCCAAAGGACCCCAAACAGATTCAGAATTAACGAAGCTCCAAGACCAAATGAACACAGTTGAACCTCAAGAAGAACCCCCAATATACGATCTGACTACTACGAATGGTTAAGCCTTGGAGAGGTAATCTTCGTTGCTCTCCTGAACATGACCTCATGCGTAACCCCTATGTGAGAGGGGGATTCCAACTATGCTTATATGAAAATTGGATTTAATCTCCCTATCACAAGATTCTGAGTTTGTCTTGAATGATTTGGAGAGTTATTCTCACAGCCTATTCCAGAACTGTAGTCCTAGTCTAGTGTTGGTGTAAAGATCTTAAAAATAAAGGTTTTTAGATTGATTTTAATTAGCACTAATTTTATGTTTGTTCGTTACACAAATGTGAATGAGATTGAAACTAATGATGTTAAGACTCGAATCCCAAAGAAGCAAAAGAACGATATGCAAAATTTTCTTTCATTGAACTTCTATCTATGGGAAGGAGAAGAGTTTCTTTCTTTCACTAACAAACAGAAGAATGCAAAAAATGTATACAATTTGTTCTGAACAAGAATTCAATTAAGTGCCAAATTATAAAGAAATCCTTCCCAATATCTAAAACCGATACAAGTATTGTTTTGTTTGATTACGGATATAAATTGAAAAGTTCGTCTAATGCTTCTTGATTTCACTAATAATGAAAAGATGACTTCACTACTATGATTTGAAAAAAGGAAGAAAACACACAAAAACAAAGACACTCTCAACAATTGATAAGAGACTAAAAGAAGAACAAACTATCTATTCAAAGAAAAACACCAATAACAAAGAATCACACTTAAAATTCTTTCGGAAATGAGTAAGGGATCCAAGACCAAGTAAACAATACTGAGATCGATGATTTTCCTTATAACAACCTCTAATCAATCAGATAAACGAAAAGGGTAGCAAAAAGAATCCAAGTTTGAGAGAAAATGGTCATTTTTGCGATAAGGAAAGAAAACACAAACCCACTCAAGACTAAAAGAGTGAAAATCAACAAGTTGTAAGTCAAACAAAAGACAAGAACTGATAGAATAGGATATGATTAAGAGAAAAATACCCAAGAACTACACCCATTAAAAAGACAGTAAACAATTTTTCAAGGAAAGAAAATCGACGTTTTGGTAATAACAACACCAAAGCGCTACAAGGATCCCTAATACACTCTGGGGGAGTGTTGATCAAGCTATCATTGCTCTGTCTTAAACTGGAGAGGGTGCTAGTTTTGAGAAAAGTTTTGGAAAAACTCAAAAAATTCAAAAACTAAGGAAAATTCAATCAGAGGCTCTGTAAACAACTTCAACAAAGAAGAAAGATGTACAGATAGATCAAATCATAAAAAATGATCTAAAGATAGGAAAAATGCAAGGACAAACCAAGGAAAGAACCAAAACTGAAAGCTTCATCCCTAGTGGAGTCGCCAATTTCTATTACAAAATAATTCCCTTGCAGATAGGTGAATATTCCCTTGAATTCTAGACCCCTAATACCAAGACAAAAAAACACAAATGGACACTAACATCCCTTTGAATTCAATTTAACTAATAAGAAATATAGAGAGGGAGAAAAAGTTTGATGCACCTTGTTTCAAATTTTGTCCTCGTTGCTTCCAATCCGAGTTCAATCTCTAAACTCCTTAGCACGACTTGACACATACAATGCAATGGAAAACAAAGAGAAACATAGATCTCCTACTCTACAATATTATATTAAAAAAATCCATCTACAAAGACTGAAAGAACAATAGACAAGCACATGCAATAATACACAAGCTTGAAGGGAATAGGCCAAGTATATCGACAAAAACTTTAAAGAGATACTTACAATCATGGATGATGTTGCAACAACTTCTCCAAGTCCTCCTCATCCAACCCCTTGCTCGAAAAATCTATGATCAAAATGACAATGCTTTTGTTGATTATTTTCCTCCTTGTTCACCATGAGAATGCCTCCATTTATAGCCTTTGAGAGGCTCAACTACCTTGTTTATATTTGGGATTAGTTGAGGATATGGCTCCATCATTTGTAATATTTTCCTTAAATGAAGCCTAGGGGTTAGATTCGAGCTAAAGGACCTTGATCCATCCATAGTTGTCTTAAGAGAAAAAGGGGATTTCCTCCCAATATTTGCTCAACCACTTTGGTGCTCCCTTAGAACTGGACACATAACGCTATAGTGCTCCCTGTAAGATTGGAAAGGAGCGCTAGCACTCCCTGCATATGAGTTGGGGAGCGCTAATCTTCCCAAAATTTTTCCAAGATGAGTAATTCCGATAGTAAAACACTTGTTCTGATTGTCAAATGATAAGGATTCTTCTTCTAACATGTTCTATAGGATGTATCAAGTGTTTCCATGGTGTCATTCGCAATGTGACGCACACAGAACGAAAATGTGACACTTATGACACTTGCGACAAAAGTGCGGCACTTGTGAAAATGAAAATGTGACATTAACGAAGTGAGGAATTTTGATGTGTAACACAATGAGTCATTTTTGATAGTAGATTCCTAGAAGCTTCCTTTAGGGTTCCCCCCATCCAAACATAGTTCCCCTAGACCCATATTGAGTGCTCAAAAGCTCCTAATGGCACAAAAATCCCTAGTTGGAGGTCATGTGTGGTCGTTCAAGGTGTTGTGTTTGGGATAAATCCAAGAGGGTTCTTTAAACCAAGTAATGATACACACAAATAAGTATTTTGAGATTGATTGAACAACAAACTAGTTTTCATAGACAATAATGATCCTCATAATGAGTACACCATTACTTTATTAAAGTAAAAAAAGGAATATATGCTTAAATCATGTCACTAAAAGTGTACTTTGTAATAAGGCCATTCAAACTAGGACACCCTTGCAAGGCCTATGTGGTGATTCAAGGAGTCATTCTTGACACTAGACTCCTAGAAGCTTTCTTTATGGCATAAGGCCTGGGATTTCCCCCCCATCCATATATAGTGCCCCTAGACCCATATCTAGTGCTTAAAACTTCCTAATGACACAAAAATCCCCACTTGGAGGTCATGTATACCCTTGAGAAGTCACATGTGGTGGTTGGAGGTGTTGTGTTTGGTCTAAATTCAAGTTTCTTCCCCCCCTAACCATGTCAAGGGCTTTGAGACCTATGCCAGTGCTAAAAAATTCCTAATGGTGCCACTATCCCCACTCAAAGGCCAAATATACCCTTGAGAGGCTATACATGGTGACTCAATGCATCATTCTTAGCCTTGAATTCATAGGAATTTCCTTTAGGGCCCAAGGCCTAAGTTTCCTCCCTCGACAATTGTTACACATTATTTTCGTCATCCCTATGACCGTTAGTGATGTAAACCTATCTGTTGTCTTCAGAGGGATCAGTGACATGAATTCCTAAGGAAAGAAGGGAGAAGAACTTTTCCTGAGAGATGAAATCATGTTTTCCTTTGTAAAAACCCTAATAAGGAGGATCGTCGCACCTTGTCCAACTATAGGGGTGTGACGATTTCAGATCGTCATATGTTGTACTAAACTTGGCATGCGACGTTGTCGCACTCTGCTCAGTTATAGGGGTGCGAGAATTTTCGTATGTGTGAAAAACAAACATCTTCTCGATGCTTCTAGAAGGAGAAGCTTCTATGGTGAGGTGGCCTCCCATCATTTTAGATCTTACTCACTTTTCTGATTTAGTGGGATCATCCTAACCTCCTCACTTTATCCTCTTCATCTTATAAAAGGACATGAGCTCTCATGAAGAAAGTTAGATTGGAAATTTGGCTTCAGATTGTTAGCTTGGTTAGAGTGGTTTTTAGTTTTGCCTTGTCAAGATAGATTATGAGTGACTTTCATATCTATAGTCTCAGAATTATTGGAGCATAAGTGTGTGGGAAATAAGGGACAGTTGGAAGGGAACTTATGACATCAAGGCTTTGGTTGTAATCTGTCTTCCTATTATTTAATAGAGATGCACTTTTCTTTCTTATATGAATCTTATTTTTCCATATTGTATGATTCCTTGATCACATACATAGTTTCATATCAAGTAGGCTCTGTTATTCTTGTCTTCGTTGGCTTGTGTCCTTTTGCAGATATTTCTCCATAAGCCTTGTGACGGATCTTGGATTGCATTGGTGAAGTCATATCTTCGATATTTAAAAGGTATATTCTAGATCCATTTCTCATTTGATAATTGAAATATAAGGAAAGAGTAGTGTACTTTCTTGTTTTGTTCTAGTTTCATAGTGAAGCTAGGAGATCAAATTGTGTCCACACTTACCGATTAGTCCAATAACAACCACGTCTAGGTCGAAAGAATAACCTAATGCTTAAAAATTCCTAATGGTTTCCATATCCCAAATTGAAGGAAACAGATACCCTTTAGAGCTCTTGTGTGGTGATTCAAAGCATCGCTCTTGGCTCTAGATGCCTAGAAGCTTCCTTTAGGGCCTATCACTTAGGGTTCCCTTGACCATGTCTAAGTTTGTAAGACTTGTACCTAGTGCACAAAGCCTCCTAATGGAATTGATATCCCCACTCAGACTCCAACTATATCCTTGATACGCCATGTTTCATGGTTTGAGATGTCGTTCTTGGCCTTGGATTACTTGAAGCTTTCTTTAGGGCCTAAGGCCCAAGTTTCCTCCTTTGATTATGTTCAGGGTATTCATGCCCAACCTAGTGATAAAAACCTTCTAATGGTGGAAATATACCCACCCAAAGTGATGCAGGAGCATCACAACAACAAGCGAGCGTGGGACAAAACGCCAACGCATTTTGGCACATGATGAATTATTTGAAATGCTTTGAAGTTTGATACCCCAAACATAAATGAAACAATTAAGAAAGGGCGTACTTGTAGATTGTAATCAGACCTTTAGCATCCCGCTCTCGTCTGAAGGATTAAGAGACATTTATGCTAGTAAACGTAAGTAGGTAGCTTTAAATTTTTAGATTAGACAGTTTTAGGAGCCGAAGGGAAAACGGATATAGACACTGCAAGATACCAGATATGCCCTTCTTGTAAATGATCTCATAATCATAGCCAAAGAGCTTAGTGACCCATTTTTGTTGCTCCTGGGAGGAAATGCGTTGTTCCAGAAAGTATTTGAGGCTTTGATGGTCTGTCTTAATTTGGAATCGTTGCCTCAAGAGATAAGGACGCCATAATTCAACTGCATGCAAAATCGCCAACATTTCTTTTTCATAAATAGGTTTGCCCAGATTTTTTTCAGATAGTTGTTTGCTTGTAAAGGACAAAGGTCGACCCGCTTGCATAAGGACAGCGCCAATTCCTTTCCCTAATGCGTCGCATTCCAACACAAATGTCTTTGTGAAGTCGGGGAGAGCCAGAACCGGAGTGGTGCACATGGCCATCTTCAAAGTTTGAAAAGCTTGAGCAGCTGCTGGGGTCCAAGTGAAAGAGTTCTTTTTAAG
>ML800240.1:63340-87166 GCA_009831015.1 Picea engelmannii | reverse complement strand
AGATCCTTCTAGAAGCGAAAGCTTCTATTAGGTCTTCTTACATCCGCCTTATTCTATTTTATTGAAAGGTCTTATTAATATTGACCTTTATTACATCCGAATACATTGATCTACCTATGTGCGGGTTAGGACCTTAACAAACACCCTCACTTGTATCATTGTAACATTAGCATGATCAATAGAGCATAGAGAAGAAGAAGCAAAAAGCTGTGTAGAAGAACCCATGTACAGAAGTTCTGAGATTAAAATATGAAGCTTTGATCCAGACTCATGGTGTTCGAATAATTTCTATGTATGCATGATTGAATGTTATGCTCATGATTGTTTTACTCTTTCTATACACATTTGCTTTTATGCCATGTATGTATGATTTCGTGTTAAGCATTCAAAGTCTGAGAGAGTAAAGAATGAGTTTCAATTGTTTCTCTTTCTAAGCAAGAGTTTTCCTGCAAGGAGTGCAGTGAAATTGTCCACAAGGTGTGCGTTGACAGAAGTCAGAGTTCATCTCTGCAAGCTCAGGAGGGATAACATTGTTCTCATTCTCGCAGAAGTGCAAGTTAAGAATAGGAGTCGTGCAAGGTGTGTGCAGGCCGAGTAGATTCTCAGAGTTTGCAACCTAAGGGAGGAATTGAAGGACTGTTGTTGCAAAAAGAGTGCACATAGTCTAAGAATTCAAATACTTGGAGTGTATTTGAAGAAGTGTTGCAAGGAGTGTGCGCAGGAATTTTCCCCAAAGGACTTGAAAAATTTTCAATCAAGATCAGGAGGGATAGGATCTTCGAAGCTATCGAAGAAAATCTCAGGAGGTTTAGTACCTCGAAGCGTTCAAAGGGGAGGCATTGTAAAGTTACTTGCAGGCAGATAAGTTCCAGTAAAGGAATACCGTGTTCGTTTCGCAAGAGTCGTCAAGGAGGCATTAGACGGTCGAAATTCTCCGTGGAGAATTCGTGAAGTCCCGAGAGCCATCGGATCATGTTGAGGAGCAGCGGAATTACAATAAGCCTATTTTCAAGTTTTAAGTTCAGGGAAAATCAGGCCGTAGGATCTGAGCCAACAAGGGCCGTTGGATCACTCGCGTAATCTCATTTCTTGGATTCGTGAGTTGAAGGTTTAAAACCTTTACATCAATATTCGTGAGGTTACGAGTGGCAAAGTCACGAGAAGATCAGAACCATCCCTCTAAGGAGGACAGGTGGCAGAGATCAAGGGATCTCATGAACTCATAGGTTCGCAAGGTGAGAGCCTAAAGGTTGGGTGCTCCAAGTCGCGAAGTTGCGAAATCGCGAGGAGCGAGGACAACCATTGGATCCAGAGAATGGGAGGACCGTTGGATCAGGAACCCCATCGCCTATCGTGCATTCATAGGTTCAGAGGTTGAGAGGGGTCACTTTCGACATCAGAAGTCGTGAAGTGCCGAGAGCTGAGGCACGAGTGTGGACACATGGAAAAACTACAAAGTGGGGCCCGCGTGATTGACAAGTGGACATGCATCGCCTGGAGAAGGGAGTCAACGCTCCATTGAATTCTTGTGTCTCGGGGATTCGCGGGATAGAAGCATGAGAGCTCAACCCTTTGACTTGTGAAGTCGTGAGAGGGAAAATAAATATTGCTTCTCGGGGGTTCGTAAAGGGAAGGTGCCAATATTGGACACTACAACTCGTGAATTGGCGAGTTGCGAGAAGTACGGAAGGAAGGTAAACCTTCACTAATTTTTAAGTCTCGGAGGTTCACACGGGAAGAACACGGAGATTTAACCCTTCAAATTGCGAAGGTGCGAGTAGCGAGAGGAGCTAGCGTTAAGCCTAGCCGACGGTCACGCAAGGAAGGCGCTGACAGAGGAAGATCCATACCCGTATCGACATTTCGGGTATCGCAAAATTTGAAAGGAAGAGTCGGGAGCCTTGACTCACGAACTCGCCAGTTGCGAGTTGCGACAAGAGCCTTTGGAATTGGGGCCTTAGTCATAATGTTGTGGTCACACGAAAAGGCAGAGCTCGCACCTAGTGTTTTTCACACAGGGGAGCTTCTGAAAGGACCTGTGGATCGATTGAATTGAGATTCTAGCAAGGAATCGAAAGAGCTGATTCGGCTCAAAGGAGATAAAGAACGATCCTGTGAGCGGATCTCGGTCTGAGGGCCGATAGGTCTGTGTCAAGTGGTATCAGAGATTGATTTTGTTTGTATACATCAGACAGGGAAAGCGAGAAAGAAATATCAGCCATGCCGCTGAGAAGAAGAAACAGACAAACACCCGATCCACCAGAGGAAAGGGAAATGCCAAGAAGAAGGGGCAGGAAATTACCTGATCCCCCAGAGGCAAGAGATGTGTGTGACTTACGTGCTAGGATGGATGCTATGGAAATGGCGCAGAGGTGCGCAGTCGGTGCTGGGGACCTCAGTGATTTCGAAAGTGAAAATGAAGCTGGACATGAAGGAGAAGAAGTTACAACAGAGGATACAACAAATGAATGCCTGATTAGGGCTGTTGCAAGAATCGGTGCTAGGGAAAAAATGGATATTCCAGTATGTGAAGGAAACCTGGATGTTGAAGAGCTTCTAGACTGGATTAGATCTCTAAACAGATATTTTGACTATGAAGATGTTGAGGAAGACAAAAAGGTCAAACATGCTGTCACAAGACTTAAAGGACATGCAACATTGTGGGGGGATGAACTACAAGATGACAGACGCTGCAAAGGCAAGCAGAGAATCAAGAGTTGGGATAGGATGATCGCAAAGATGAAGGAAAAATTCATTCCCAGGGATTACCAAATTACTTTGTTTCAGAGAATGCAAAATTTGAGACAGAAGCTAATGTCAGTGAAGGAGTACACTGAAGAATTATACAGGCTAAACATCAAGGCAGGTCATCGGGAAAGTGATGATGAAAAGGTTGCCAGGTACATGAATGGTCTGAGATACGACATTCAGGATGAGATGATAATGATGACCATCTGAATGGTGGAAGATGCTTATCAAATGGCTCTGAAGGATGAAGAGAAGCTGAGCCGAAAACAAGGTCAAAGAGGCCGAGGCAAAAGTCAAGCCAGAGGCAAATCAGTTGCCCAAGATAGAAATCAAAAACCAAAGGAAGAGTGGAAGAAAACTCAGACTCAAACTGAGAGAGGTGGAAGGTCACAGAGAGGGCAGCATACCGAACAGAGAGGTCAGTATGCCGATGGAAACATTTTTCCTCCTACCAGAGCTAGAGGAAGAGGAAGAGGTGGAGTGGTAAAATGCTTCACATGTGGAAAGGTCGGACATAAATCTTATGAGTGTCCAGACAGAAAGAAAGAAGGTGGTGAAACTCACATTGCTAAAGAACAGAGGAAGAATGTTGAGGTAGAGGATGCTGAAGGCGGAAGATCGTTGATGATGCAAAAAGTTCTCTTAACACCAGAGAAAGAGGTGGAGAGTTCGGTCCAAAGGAATAGACTTTTTTGGACCGCTTGCAAAACCAAAGACTGGGCATACAAAGTCATCGTGGACAGTGGTAACACAGATAATCTCATTTCTACAGAGATGGTAGAAAATATGGAGTTGGAGACTATTGAACATCCGAGCCCATACAGAGTTTCGTGGCTACAAAAAGGACATCAGGTAAATGTCAGTAAACAATGTTTAGTTGAGTTTAAAATAGGTGGATATAGAGATGAAATACTCTGTGATGTTATTCCCATGGATGTTTGTCATCTATTGCTGGGTAGACTGTGGCAATATGATAGAAATGTGATTCATGATGGGAGGAAGAACACATACACCCTAGAGAAGAATGGGAGAACTCACATGTTGCTTCCAATCAAAGTTAAAGAGGTGAAACCTGAAGTAAGCAATGTTGTACTTCTCATGAGAGGGAAGGAACTTCTTACAGAGGTTAAGAAGAAGGAGGAACCGCAATTCATTGTGGTTAAGAAGCCTAAAATTGTTTTAACCAATACAAGGGTAGATGGTTTACCGGAAGAGGTTCATAAACTGTTGGAAGAGTTTGCTAACATAGTAGTGGACGAACTACCTCATTTGTTGCCACCGATTAGAAGTGTGAGTCATCATATTGATCTCATACCTGGAGCTAGTTTACCAAACAAAGCAGTGTACAGATTGACGCTACAGGAGAATGAAGAAGTCAAAAGATAGGTCCAGGACTTAATGGACAAAGGATTGGTTAGAGAAATCTTGAGTCCATGTGTTGTTTCGACAGTGCTCAGTCCGAAGAAAGATGGAGGCTGGAGGATGTGTACTGACTCAAGAGAAATTAACAAGATTACCATCAGGTATAGATTCCCATTGCCAAGAATGGATGATTTGATGGGTTGCTTGAGTGGGGCCAAATTTTTTTCCAAGATTGATTTGAAAAGTGGATATCACTAGATTCGTATGAGAGAAGGTGATGAATGGAAGACAACCTTCAAGACTAATGAAGGGTTGTATGAATGACTTGTTATGCTGTTTGGCTTAACGAACACGCCAAGTACTTTCATGAGGTTGATGAACGAAGTCCTGAAGGATTTCATCGAAAAAATTGTCATTGTGTATCTTGATGACATACTAATTTTTAGTAAAATAGAGGCAGAGCATCTGAAACATTTGGCTATAGTGATGAAGAGATTACAGCAAGAGAAGCTGTGGATAAACATGAAGAAATCCTCATTCATGAAGACAAAGCTCATTTATTTGAGTTTTTTTATTTATGCAGACAAGTTGAGGATGGATCCAGATAAGGTGGAGGTAATTAAGAATTGGCCATCACCGAAGAATATATTTGAGGTTCGAAGTTTTCATGGATTGGCTAGTTTCTACTGGAAGTTCATCAGGAATTTCAGTGGAATTAGTGCACCAATGATGGACACAGTGAAGAAGAGACACAAGTCTTTTCATTGGACAGAAGAGGCTGAGAAAGGCTTCAATTTGTTAAAAAGGAAAATCACGGAACAACCAATTTTGGTGTTGTCGGATTTTAAAAAGACATTGAAGGTAAAATGTGATGCAAGTGGATTTGCAATAGGGGCAGTCTTGAGCCAAGAAGACAGGCCGATAGCATACTTCAGCGAGAAGATGAATGGGGCGAAAGTGAAACACTCCACGTATGACAAGGAGTTCTATGCTATTATTCAGGCATTGAAGAAATGGAGACACTATTTGATCCCCAAGGAGTTTGTCTTATACAGTGACAATCATGCTTTGCAATTTGTGACTCAACAGGAGAAGTTGAATCAAAGACATGTTAAATGGGTTGAATACATGCAAAACTTTACTTTTGTAACTAAGCATATTTCTGGAACTGCTAACAAAGTTGCTAATGCTTTGAGCAGGAAATGTTTGTTGTTGCAGGAGTTCAGAGTCAAAACACTGGGTTTTGATGATCTCAGGGACATGTACAGAGATGATCTAGATTTTAAGGAGGCGTATGAAGCAACTGAGAATCCAATTCTCAGGGACACAAGTCAATGGACTGAATACATGATCCAGGAAGGATTATTGTTTAAGGGTAATCAACTTTGTATTCCAAAAGGCTCCATGAGAGAGAATTTGTTGAAGGAGAAACACAGTGGAGGATTGGTCGGACATTTCGGTCATGACAAGACGTTCTCAAAGTTAAATGAGTCATATTTGTCAGCATTCAAAAGGGAAGAGGCAGAATGCAGGCTTATATGAACCGTTACCCATACCTGAGAGGCAGTGGGATGCGGTAAGCATGGACTTCATATTGGGGCTACCAAGAACACAAAGAGGGTTTCACTCGATCTTTGTAGTGGTAGATATATTTTCTAAGATGGAAAATTTTATACCGTGTCAGAAAACCAGTGACGCAACTCACATTGCGAATCTGTTTTTCAAAGAAGTCATTCGACTTCACGGCTTACCAAGGAGCATAGTTTCAGATCGAGACACCAAAATCGTGGGACACTTCTGGAGAACCTTATGGAAAAATCTAGGAACAAACTTGTCATTCATTTCAGCTTATCATCCTTAGACGGATGGAAAGACAGAAGTTGTCAACAAAAGTTTGGGAAACTTGTTGAGGAGTTTGGTGATAGAACACCACAGTCAGTGGGACAACATTCTGCCATAGGCAGAATTTGCTTACAATGATTCAATCAACAGAAGCACAGGGAAGAGTCCATTCCAAATTGTTTATGGGACACAACCAAGAGGAGTTTATGAACTGAGGGATTCATAATGAGATGAGATAAGAAGTGCTAGTGCAGAATATTTTTCCGAAGCAATGAAGGAACTTCATAGCCAGGTGAAGGAGCGATTGAAAAAATCGAGCCAAGAGTATAAGCGCAGAGCAGATCAACACGGGAGACAACTTCAATTTAAGGTTGGTGATTTGATTCTGGCACATCTGAGAAAGGAAAGGTTCCTAAAGGGGACATATAACAAACTGAAGATGAAGAAGATCAGACCATGTAAGGTCTTGAAGAAATTTGGGGCAAATGCTTTTGAGATTGAATTACCCGATGAGATCAAAATTTCTCTGATATTCAATGTCTCAGATTTGTACCCATACAAACCAGGAACAAGGGATGAACAACCAGAGGTTCAGTGGACAAAATAGATGCCAGTTGAAGAGAAACCACAGATGGAAATCATACTGGATAGAAGAGTTAGTAAGAAGACCAGGAGAAAGGAATATTTCGAATACCTGGTCAAGTGGAAGGGACATCTAGTTGAAGATGCCAGCTGGGAAAATGAAACAGAAATCCAGAAGCATGGACAGACTGTGCGAGAGCTCATGGACAGGAGCCCATGAAAATTTTCAAGCGAGGGAGTATGATGCAGGAGCATCACAACAACAAGCGAGCGTGGGACAAAACACCAACGCATTTTGGCACATGATGAATTGTTTGAAATGTTTTGAAGTTTGATACGCCAAACATAAATGAAACAATTAAAAAAGGGTGTACTTGTAGATTGTAATCAGACCTTCAGCGTCCCGCTCTCGTTTGAAGGATTAAGAGGCATTTATGCTAGTAAATGTAAGTAGGTAGCTTTAAATTCTTAGATTAGACAGTTTTAGGAGCCGGAGGGAAAACAGATATAGACACCCTCACTTGTATCATTGTAACATTAGCATGATCAATAGAGCATAGAGAAGAAGAAGCAGAAAGCTGTGTAGAAGAACCCATGTACATAAGTTCTGAGATTAATATATGAAGCTTTGATCCAGACTCATGGTGTTCAAATACTTTTTGTGTATGCATGATTGAATGTTATGCTCATGATTGTTTTACTCTTTCTGATATACATTTGCTTTTATGCCATGTATGTATGATTTCGTGTTAAGCATTCGAAGTCTGAGAGAGTAACGAATGAGTTTCAATTGTTTCTCTATCTAAGCAAGAGTTTTCCTGCAAGGAGTGCAGTGAAATTGTCTACAAGGTGTGCGTTGACATAAGTCAAAGTTCGTCTCTGCAAGCTCAGGAAGGATAACATTGTTCTCATTCTCGCAGAAGTGCAAGTTAAGCACAGGAGCTGTGCAAGGTGTGCGCAGGCCGAGTAGATTCTCAGAGTTTGCAACTTGAGGGAAGAATTGAAGGACTGTTGTTGCAAAAAGAGTGCATAGAGTTTAAGAATTCAAATACTTGGAGTGTATTTGAAGAAGTGATGCAAGGAGTGCGCGCATGAATTTTCCCTAAAGGACTTGAAGATTTTTCAATCAAGCTCAGGAGGGATAGGATCTCCAAAGCTGTCGAAGAAAAGATCAGGAGGTTTAGTACCTTGAAGCATTCAAAGGGGAGGCATTGCAAAGTTACTTGCAGGAAGATAAGTTCCAGCGAAGGAATACCATGTTCGTTTCGCAAGAGTCGTCAAGGAGGCATTGGACGGTCGAAATTCTCCATGGAGAATTCGCGAAGTCCCGAGAGCCGTTGGATTGTGCAGATGAGCAGGGGAGTTATGGTAAGCCTATTTTCAAGTTTTAAGTTCATGGAAAATTGGGCCATAGGATCTGAGCCAACAAGGGTCGTTGGATCACTCGCGTAATCTCATTTCGTGGATTCACGAGTTGAAGGTTTAAAACCTTTGCATCAAGATTCACGAGGTTGTGAGTGGCGAAGTCATGAGAAGATCAGAACCGTCCCTCTAAGGAGGATAGGTGGCAGAGATCAAGGGATCTCGCGAACTCGAAGGTTCGCAAGGTGAGAGCCCAAAGGTTGGGTGCTCCAAGTCGCGAAGTTGCGAAATCACGAGGAGCGAGGACAACCATTGGATCCAGAGAACGGGAGGACCGTTGGATTAGGAACCCCATCGCCTATCGTGCATTCAGGGGTTCAGAGGTTGAGAGGGGTCACTTTCGACATCAGAAGTCGCGAAGGGCCGAGAGCCGAGGCACGAGTGTGGACACGTGGCAGAACTACAAGGTGGGGCCTGCGTGATTGACAGGTGGACACGCGTCGACTGGAGAAGGGAGTCAACATTGCGTTGACTTCTCGTGTCTCGGGGATTCGTGGGATAAGAGCATGAAAGCTCAACCCTTTGAATTGCGAAGTCGCGAGTAGCGAGAACACGAGAGGGAAAATAAATATCGCTTCTCGGGGGTTCGTAAAGGGAAGGTGCCAAGATTGGACGCTACAACTCGCGAAGTGGCGAGTTGCGAGAAATACGGAAGGAAGGTCAACCTTCGCTGATTTTTAAGTCTCGGAGGTTCACACGGGAAGAACATGGAGATTTAACCCTTCGACTTGCGAAGGTGCGAGTAACGAGATGAGCTAGCGTTAATCCTAGCTGGCGGTCACGCGAGGAAGGATCTGACAGAGGAAGAGCCATACCCGTATCGACATTTCGGGTATTGCGAGATTTGAAAGGAAGAGTCGGGAGCCTCGACTCACGAACTCGTGAGTTGCGAGTTGCAACAAGCGCCTTTGGAATTGGGGCCTTGGTCGTAGCGCTTTGGTCACACGAAAAGGTGGAGCTCACGCCTAGTGTTGTTCACATGGGGGAGCTTCCGAAAGGACCTGTGGATCGATTGAATTGAGATTACAGCAAGGAATCAAAAGAGCCGATTCGGCTCAAAGGAGATAAAGAACGATCTTATGAGTGGATCTCGGTCTGAGGGCCGATAGGTTTGCGTCACAAAGGTTAAGAATACCCTTAAGAGGCCATGAGTGGTGGTTCAAGGCCTCATTCTTGGCCCTGGATGCATGGGAGCTTCCTTTAGGGCCTAAGGCCTAGGTTTTTTCCCTCGACCATGTTGATATCCATGAGACCCATACCTAGTGCTAAAAAACTTCTAATGGTGCCCATATCCCCACTCGGAGGGAAACGATACCCTTAGGAATAATGTGTGGTAGTTTGAGGCATCATTCTGTTGAAGGGTCCAAATGTCCAAGTTTCAATAATAGGGATTAAACCTAGTGGAGAGGCCCAATCAGACTCTCCCTTGGTTGGAGTGGAATAATCCTTTGGAGTTATGGCCCAACAAACTTTCAATGAAATTTTCGTTTTTTGTCTTTATTTTAATTTTTTTAAATATTAACAACCCATAAAGTGAAACTACTATTTATTAAAAGAGAAAGAAACACTGCTTTGAAAGTTATCTTTTATTACAGTAAATGTAAGATAATATTAACTCATTTAATCCCAAGAAATAGTTCTACAAGAAATATTAGACTTAACAGAAAAGACTCTCAAAAAAAAATCTAACTAAACACATAAAAATGCTTTAAATATTTTACTAAGAAAAACCATGGAAAAAAACTTTCTTAATAATTTAATTTCACATAAATAATTCTACATAAACTATTGAACTTGTACAATATAACTTTCAAGAAAAGAAAAATAAAACTACATAGAAAATTGCTTAGAATATTTTTGAAAGAAATATACTATGAAAGAACCTAAGAATTGCAACAAGACAATAAGAAAGATCTTACAAGACATTTATGCAAAAACAATTGTAGTAATCCACAATAAGATCTTACAAGACACTTATGCAAAAACAATTGTAGTAATCCACAATATTTGACTTGCACAAATGGTTCTCCACAAGAAAATATTTTACAAATGGTTCGCCACTAAATAAATTCTTCATTCATAAGAGTATGATAAATAGTTATGATACAATATTCACTCATAAGTCGTACATCCAAGAGCCAAAAGCGCATACAACTCGCTAGATTCTAATATTTGTACAATTAAAAAATGGGTTATGATAACCGCTTTGACTCAAGCCTCAAGCTAACTTGGGGTTGAGTCCCTAAATACTTATTTGTCACATTTCTCCTATTTTTCAAAAAGTACATTACATAATTCAACATGTGGGAAAACATGTTGCTTTTTTAGGGGTCTTTAAAAAGGAAATTCTTTATTAATTCTCTTTATATGATTTTCTATTTTTGGAAAAGGGCATTTTAGTTGTCTTGCCTTTCTCACAAATTTGAAGATGCCCCTTCTTTATAGCTACTATGTTTCAAACCTCTTGCTCATCTTGTTGAAGTATCTCTTTGAATTTCTTCATCACTTGATATGTTGGGTTGAAAGTACTTGGAGGACTAAGTGAAGGTAACTTACATTGTCTGGTTGTGTCCTTAACGAAATACCAGATCTTAATGTAAGTTATTCATTCCTCTTCTATTTGTTTTTGGGATTCATGAGCTATCCATCCTTAATAACCTATATCTTGTTTGGTTTAATGTAGTTTAGATTTACTTAAAATTCTTATTGGGTGATATTCATGTCTTTTTCTCTTTTGAATTTGTTTAATAAAATCCAATTGATCTTGAGTCTTCCCTTTTTACTCCTTCCAAATGCGATTCTCCTTATACAAAATTGATAATCACAATCTCAATTCTTGAAGTTTGAATGTTTTGGAGTAAAATCATCTTTGAATATGAGTATTTTTTTTATCTTCTTCTAAGATCTACTCCGCAAAAATGGATACTAATCCATGTGCTATTTTATAATAATTTGCCTAATTTTCCAACAAAGAGATTTTCTTCTTTAGATTTTGGATATTAGCTTCTTCTGATCTAGCCTTATCAATTGTTGCATGGGATATAGCTCGTCTAGTAGAAAGGAGATCAATTAATTGGCTCTCTTTGTGTTAATGAGTTTCTCCCCAATTGTGCAAAGAATAGTGTTGTCAAGATTATGTCTCTTCCTTTTATGTCTCTATTTCACTATGGCTTGCCTTATTTTGTTATAAGTAATAAGCTCAAGGTTAGGCACATATTATATATGATTGAGAATATTTTGTTCACCCCAAGATAAGATATTTTCTAGGTTGACTGGTGTGACAACTTGTTCCATCTTAGCAATTTCATTTTTACTTATTTTCCCTTATATGTACTTGGCTTGGGAATCACCAAGTCCTCCATAGTTAGATCGATGAAATTACTGCGAAGTGGCTTGTCCCATTCTGTTGTTTGCTCTTGTGTTTAATCAAGGGATTGTTGTTATTGAGTATTTTATGTATTCTATGTGGGATTTCCTTGATCTTTTTCTAAGTTAAATTTTCTTGTTGAAGTTTGTCTTGCTCCTCCTTCTTCTTGGCTTCCTCTTCTAGTCTAGCCTTTTCTTGTACCTCAAGCCTTTCTTTTTCCAATATTTTACCTTCTTCTTTTAGTTTATGTTCTTCTTCCCTTTTGATTCTTTCTGCTTCTGCTTGTAGTTTTTGTTCATGTTATTTTTTAGATTTCTTAGGTTTAGCTTGTAATAATTCCTCTTCCTCTTCCTTTGTGTCTTTATGTTATTCTTTTATCCTCAATTCTTCCTCGTAATCGAATCTCTCTTCTTCAAACCTTTTCTTTTATTCTTACTTCTTCTTTAGAAATCTCTATGCTTCATCTATATTCTTATTTATCCTCTCCATCAGATCACCATAAGACATGTTGTGGGTAGGAACAAAATATTTTGAATTGAATCTTAGTTGTACCTTGTAATATACCTTATGTATATTACAATGTTCATTAATTACTAATTAAATCATTAATGTAATAGTTATACTTTTAATGTAATATCATGTCTTTTTAGAGAAAAAGACGTGACTCTACTCATTTACATGTATTTATACACATTGTTGTACATGGAATAAGACAACAAATATTAAATATATATTTCATATATATCTATTTTCATGATTCCAAGTGGTATCAAAGAGAAACATGTCATTAAATTGAAGTCACGTGCCTAAGTATGGAAACCATAAGTGTCATCCTTGAAAACACGAAAAACATTATGGAGAATATGAGTGACACTCTAGAAAAAAATGAAGAATTTTGTGAATTAAATAATAGAAGAACAATTAGAGAAGGTAGTCTTGGCATACTTAAAAGAGAGGGGTTTCCAACAAACCAAATCTCACTTCAAGAAGAACATTAGAAGAATCCCTCCATCATAAAGATGGACCCCAAGGTCGCCAATATAATTCCTTCATCCTCCTTACTGCATAGCATTAATGGTAATACTAATGATGATAGTAACAACTAAAATCATAGCATGGATGAATATGAGAACAACAAATATGAAGACATCCACAACATGGATGAATATGAGAATAACGATTCCTTTCAACACCTTGGTTTTGATCAGAAATATTATGAAAACCCCATTGGAAAAGATTTGGGTTACAACAAAAGTGGTTTTGATATTGACGATGGTGGCTATAATATAAGAATTTTGTGGATAGATTGTTCACATATTTGATATAAGTCAACCATGCCATACACATATGGCATCCAAAATTCAACACATAATGGCAATGGAGTAGTTGTCCACGAAGAAAGAGAATCCTCAAATGTTAATGGGCCTCATGTGCATGTGCCTTTGAATGATAATAATAATAATGGTGACGGAGTATTTGTCCAAGAAGGAGAGTCCTCAAATGGTAATATCCCTCATGTTCCTGTGCCTTTGAATGATAATAATAAGGACCAATGCTCCAATTGTGAGGCATGGGGAATTTTATGGAAGAAGGAAATCAAAATAGAAAAACTTTGGTTTTTAGCATTAATGGTAATACTAATGATGTTAGTAAAAAATACAATCGTAGCGTGGATGAAGATGAGAACAAAAAATATAAAGACATCTACAACATGGATGAATATGAGAATCACGATTCCTTTCAACACCTTGGTTTTGATAAGAAATATTATGAAACCCTCGTTGGAAAATATCTGGGTTACAACAAAAGAAGTTTTCATATTGACGATGGTGGATATAATAGAAGAATTTCATGGATATATCGTTCACATCTTCGATATATGTCAACCAAGACATACACATCTGACATTCAAAATTCAACACATAATGGCAATGGAGTAGTTGTCCAAGAAGAAGGAGAATCCTCAAATGTTAATGGGCCTCATGTGCATGTTCCTTTGAATGATAATAATACTAATAATGACGATGTAGTAGTTGTCTAAGAATAAGGATAGTCCTCAAATTTTAATACCCCTCATGTGTCTATGCCTTTGAATGATAATAATAAGGAACATTGCTCCAATTGTGAGGCATGGGGTGTTTTACCTCCCATGGCAGAAGGAAATCCAAATAGAAAAACATTGATTTTAGATTTGGATGGAACGTTGGTGCATTCAAGTAGGACGCACATTCCTGCCGACTATGATTATTCGATCACCTTTGAGAAACAATGTGTGACACACTCATATTACATGTTGAGGAGGCCAGGGGTGGACGGATTGTTGCAGCATTTGGGCGCCACGGGATTGTACGAAATTGTATTGTTCACCGCAACATCCAAAGAATATGTCGATGTTGTGGTGGACACAATGTTGGATTCATTTCCTGCCATCGCCATAGGGTTGCACGAAATAGGTATTATATCATGCCTCTCTTGTATTCTTGTGTATAATGGTTTACTTGCTGCTGGATCCTACAATCGAACTACTGCATTATATGATGAAGAAAATGCAGAGATTTTATTTGTCCTACATGGCCAAGAAAGTGGTGTTTCCATTCTTGATGAATTTAAGAAAAAATAAGTTTCTTCTCAGGGACCTGTTGCACCCTCTGATTCAGACATATCTACTACTACCACTTTTACCTCAGAACACTTCAACTACCTCACAAAAACACTTGATATGCCTTATGGAACCCTAGATGCAATTGTTGAGACAATCATGGAGGTTCTCTCCATTAGCATGTATGTAAACAAGAATGTTGAATTCCTTGGGAAGGTGTTGGATTTTTAGGTTGAAGTATCGAAGAATGGCATTGAATCTTGTACGCTTGTCAATCGACCATCTCGAGTAAGAAAGACGATTGAGTGCTTCCTTATTTCCAGGGAAGATGGAGATGAGGTAAATGATTAACGCAATCATTCACCTTCAATTCTTTTGGATGATGAGTTCATGAAGAGAGTGAATAAAACTAAATTTGAAAAACTATCCATTGTGGACCACTCCAAGGTGCAGTATGCTCCTTTAGGGAAATAATTTTTTCACGAAGTAAGAGAAATATCTCTAATGACATCAAAGGAAGTTTCACTTTACATAAATCTTCTTGAGTTGAATATTCATGGAAAAGACATGCTGAATCCTGTCAAGACATGGAATCAGGCTGGATTGAATCATAATATCCTTGAATTCGTAAAACAATTAGGCTTTGAGAAGCCTATATATATTCAAGTCCATGCCCTTCCTGTGATCATGAGTGGAAAATATTGTATCGGGGTAGTGAAAAAAAGTTTGGATAAGAATCTTGCATTTGTTTTTCCTATGATAATGCATATCGAATATCATCCTCCTCTTGATACAAGAGTAGCACAACAAATTAGTCATTCGAATAGAGGTACATAAATTGTGGTAAGCACACCTCGTAAAATGATTGATATCTTATGTATAAGCAGTGTCACCTACCTTATTATGGATGAAGCTAATAGGATGTTTGATATAGGATTTGAGCCTCAAATTACTAGAATAGTTAAAAATACTAGACCAGACAGACATATTATGCTCTTCTTTGCCACATTTCCTAGACAGGTAGAGGTTCTTGATCGCAAAGTATTGAATAAGCTAATGGAAATTCAAGTTGGTGGACATAGTGTTGTTAACAAGGATATAACACAGTATATAGAGGTTCTCCCTAAAGGTGAAAGGTTCTTGAGACTCTTGGAGCTTCTTGGTGAGTGGTACGAAAAGGGAAAAGTTTTGGTCTTTGTACATTCACATGAAAAGTGCGACATTATATTCAAGGAATTTCTTAAACATGGCTATCCATGTCTTTCCCTTCATGGGGCCAAGGACTAGAGAGATCAGGAGTCTACAATTTATAACTTTAAAATCAATGTTTGTAATTTGTTAATTTCCACTAGTGTTGTTGCAAGGAGTTTAGATGTGAAAGAGCTTGATCTTATAGTAAAATTTGATGCACCAAACCACTATGAATATTATGTGCATAGGGTGTGGCGCATTGGAATATAAGGTCGCAATAATGTTGTCATCACCTTCATTTCCAAGGAGGAAGAAAGACATGCTCCTAATCTTGTAAAGACATTGGAATTATCTAAGCAACCTATACCTAAGGATCTGAAAAAGTTGGTTGAGGGATTTAAGGATAAAGTGAGTCAAGAGACTGAACATGTTGATGGAATTGGATATGGTGGCAGTGGCTTCAAGTTCAATGAAGAGGAACACAAGGCCAGGAAAGATGCAAATAAATCTCAAGCAAGAGAGTATCGATTCTTAGAACAACCACTAAACTTAGAAGGCCGTGTAAGTCTCGCATGCTTCCATGTAGGTAGAATCCTTGTCAGTGTTTGCAAGCATATCATGAATGAAGTCATCCCCCTTGAAACAAATCTGACGCCATTGGACGAGAAACACACCCCTAGATCTGAATATTCCAGTCCTTTACCCTTCCGTTGTGGAATACTTACACATCAACCGAGAAATGTAAAGGAACATACATCCATGTCATGTGATTTAAATCACGTTCACTCTAGAAGTAACAATCCTCATGCAACCTTATTTTCCCCACTCAAAATAAATATTCCACGTCCGCCTCTAACATACCGGGTATGTTGCCTATGTGGAAGCTATCAAATCCAGTTATGCACATTGACAAGTCTGGGAGAATTACAAGGGGCATGGGAAACCAAGTGGTGGAAACACAACCATTTCCAAACTCTAGGATTAATAGTGTTAGAGAGGATTTAAATAGTGTTCATAGTACCTTCAATGGAAAATTAAAATAACGTCATTATTTATATCTAAATGATCAAACTCTTTTGAATTTAGCTACAATTCTAGGTCAAGAAAGAACGATGTTTCTAAATTTTTCAAGGGGATTTCCTCTAAATGAGTTGGATCTCATTGACTATTTCAATTAGAAATTTGAAGGAGAAATTGTAGAAAGAGTGGTGCCACGACGAGCTGGACCACATGACTATTATGATGCGTTAGCCTCGAAATTGAAGAAAGACTTTGAAAGAAGAGAAAAAGAGAATAAAAAGAATCCCTAGAAATATTTGACTGTCGACAACAAAATATATATATTGTACGTCGATTATGAAAGCATTGTTGGAAGATTGGTTGTTTTCATTGATGTCAACCCTAGCCATTGGCTTTTGGACCCCATAGTTAATCGAAGTAGATAGACATGAAGGAAATTACACATGCACATACAACACCCATTGATGGATAATATAAGTCATGCCACTTATGGTGGTATGTGGCACGCCATTGGATCCTCACAATTGAGGAGAAATGTATTTTTGAAGATGACAATGTGAATTGAAACATAAACTACATGTCGGCCCTAATGTTATAAGGAAGTGACATAAAGGGTATAAACACATCTCATTATACGTTCATTTTTCAACACACACAAGTTTATTAATTAACAAGGAGATATAAGTCGAATTTCTGAGAAAATTTGAAGTAAAGAAGGTCGAATTTCAAGGGAGGACAAAGTCTTTTGGTGATGTGTTCTAAGGTGTTCCGGGTAAAAAAATCATAACGTCTTCATAGAGAATCCAAATTAAGTGAGACCAATTGCATTTGAAATAGTACGGGATTTAGTTTCCTGTGTATGAATTTCAGAATTTGATGTTAAGTATTGAGCACGGGGCATTCTGTACAAGTTTGCTCTCCTGAATAAACTAGAATTGAATAAGGTCTACCATTTTCTCTATAACTCCTTTTCTGGGAGAATTCAAGAAGTGAAACTTGGATGAGTTTCAGAGAATACATTGAGTAATATTCTATATAGGATCAGAGTATTCCAAGAAGTGAAGAATTGCATAAGTTGAAGAAGTCTCAGGAAGCATTATCAGGTTCTATGTGATGGTTGGTTGATGGTGATAATTTAAAGTTTTATTATCTCTCATATATTCTTGGGTGGAAGGAAGGGGAAAGGATGGAGAGTTCAACCCTCTCTTGATATTGGAGGATTGTATCTTCCATTTGGAGGTTTATCCCTCCCTTTATATTTGGAAGCTGTAGCTACCTTTGGAAGTCATTACTTCCTTTGAACAATAATACATGATTACTTCTTATATATTGTGCATGGTGTATTGGTGTATCTCTTATACTATTCTTCATTGTTCATTGGATAGTATTCATTTCTGATTCAATATAATACATGATAAGATTGAAACACAAGTTCAAAAATACTAATTGCTCTAAATATTGATTCACCCACCTCTCAGTATTTCCAACAATTGGTATTAAAGCGAGGTTGCCTTCAGAATAGTTTAACCACTGGAAGGATAATCCTGAGCAGGGATGGATGACCATGATCACATTCCAACTGGGATTCAACAATTTGATGGAATGAATTATGCATACTGGAGTGATAGAGTGAAAACTTACCTAACAACTTTGGGAGTAGACATTTGGTACTCATTTGTAAATGGATATGTAATCCCAAAGAATGCTCCAACTGATCCAAATGAAAAGAAGATCATGATTTGTAATTCAAAAGAAAAACATGTTATTCTAGGAGCATTGGCACCAACCATTGCTAGCAAAGTGATGGGATGCATAACTTCTAAATATGTATGGTAAAAAACTCAAGAGTATCTATGAAGGTGATCCAAAAGTTAAGTAGGTCAAGCTTCAATGACATAGAGCAGAATTTTAAAATTTGAAGATGGATGAAAAGGAAGATATTGCAACCTATTTTCTTAGAGTTGATGAAGTTGTTAATGGTATGAGAGGATTAGGTGAAGATCTCAATGAATCCTTGTTTGTACAAAAAGTGTTGAGATCACTTCTCTTGAAGTATGATGCTAAGGTCTCCTCCATTGAAAAAACTAGATACTTGACCAAAATGACAATGGATGAACTACATGGGTCTCTTATAACATATGAAATGAGAAAAGGTACAGAAAGTGACCAACCAAACAATGAAGTAGCCTTTAAATCCATACATAAGACAAAATACAAGGATAATGACCTTGATGAATAAATAACAAATTTCATAAGAAGGCACTAGAAGGGAACTGGCAGATACAAAGGTAAGTCTCCTCTCAAATGCTTTAAATGTGGTGGAATATGACATATTGCTGAAAAAATGATACTATAAAAAGAGAAGTCTCAACAATAAAAAGAACTTCTACTCCAAGGATGATGACATCTCCTCATATGAGAGTGATGAAGAAGATAATGATGGAGGAGAAGTCCTCTTCATAACCCAAGAAACCCAGGATGATGATCACAAGAATTCTAAAGAAGAAGAAATAATTTATGAACAAGATTCAGATGAAAAAACCAACCTTGATTCCTTTTGGGGATACAAAGACAATGTAGAGAGTGAACAAGAAGATGAGAATCTTGAAAATTTGAAGCATGTTGAAACTGAAAATAGCAAGCTTAGAAACACAAGCATAATACTAAAAGGTGAATTGAGTAATTGTGAAGAAGATAATTTCAAGATTGAAAATACCATTGATAGCTTGAAGGAACAATTAGAAGATTAAGAGAAATTGAAAGCATAATTGGATCACACAAAAGGGGAGATACTATTGATAATAGAAAAGTTGAAGAATTTCGAAAAAAACATTGAAAAATTAGATGAGATCCTTAGCAATAAAAGATCTCCAAACGAAAAGACATGACTAGGATACAATGATAATTTGAAGACAACAAAACAAGAGAAGGAAGATGAAAATGATGAAACCAACACTCCAAATAAAGTTGAACAACAAGATAGAAGACTAGAATTCAGAAGGAATGAGACATCAAGAAGATCCTCTCCCATCAGGTATGAAAGAAATCATTATGAAGAAAACTACAGAAGAATAGATCATGAACCCAGATGGACCACACCATAAAGAAGATCATTGTTGGCACATGAGAAGACCCAGGGTTCAAGTCGAATGACGCACCAACAAACCCTAATTATTGGCCCTTTCGGCAACACCTGCAAAGTAGATGAAGTCTCACCAAAAGTAGAAATAGGGGGTTGAAGGATGCATGTGTCTACAACTAGAGGGAATGCAGGATGATTTCAGAACAACAACACAATATAAACTAGAGATCCTATAATAATATTAAAATTAGCTTCACGAAGTTAGCTTATACCTTCTATCTTTAATAGGGAAACATCCATGCAATAACAATATAATAGATAGAAAATAACACAACATCAACCACAAAGAACAACAAGATTTACGTGGTTCACCCTCTCCCCAGGGATACGTCCACAAAACTGTGTTTCTTGATATATTAGATGAAAACATACAGTTCTATCTACGCACTTAGTTACAGATCTCTCTCTCTCTCTCTTTATCTCCCCTCCCTACGCACCTAGCTGTAGGGTTGATCTTCGCACCCAGATGAAGATCCTGAATACAAGAATGCTCTTACAACAAAACACGTATCTCTCTCATAACATCAACAACAATAATCTCCAACCAACAACAAACCTCTCGAATCTTCTAGACCTTTATTTATACATTTCATGACTCTTAGACAACCTTTGACCAGAGCCTAGGTGTCACAAACCCTAGGTGAAAAAACCCTAGGTCCACTTGATCCGCATTTTAAGGGCTTCACAGTCTGTTCTTCATTCTTTTCCATGAAGTGCTCCACAACACCTGTTAGTATATTCTTCCACTTGATTAGTTGTCCATGATCTGTCTACTTTATTGCTTTGTCTTCCTTGATATTCTCTTTCAACGACTTGATTTTCCTTTACTTTGTTCCTTATTTTCTGCTTCTTTACCCACTTTGACCCTTCCTCGATTTTGGTGTCTTTCGTGCACTTCGTACTTTGTCTTTCCTCTTCTTAATCTTCACTTTCTTCCTTAATACCTAACCAAGGGCCAACAAGCCCCCAACACTCACATGTGACTCGTCCTGAGTCACTGCAATATTGAACCTTCTGTATTTACTTCGACTGCAGACTGCACGGAGCATCTCGTGCTTTCTGCTATGTCCCTCTCTATCAGGTGCAGACTGTCTTTTCTGTGTTTGGTACCCAATTCCAACTACACCTAGTACCTAGACCCTTCTTCCTTTTCTTTCACTAAGAGCTGTGAGGCAGCTGGTTGTCACAATACAGCTTCAACCTACTCCCATTCACTAAACCATCCATCCATTATCCATTAAGAGTCTGCAACTGCATAGCTCCTCCTTCTATAACATAGGCAACTTCGAATGGTATGAGATAATGTGTCCTGAACTTTCTTGGACGCTTCATGAACTTGTTGTCATATAACAATACCAAATATCCTTGCTTAAATGATTTCTTCTTGATCTGTCTATCATGGTAATCCTTCTCTCATTCTTTTTGTACCTGCTGATGAAATCTTGCAATAAACCTGTCTTCCTCTAGTTCCATCAACTGCGCGAGCTTGTCTTGAAAAATGTGCGGGTCATCCATTCTTGTAAATGCTGCAATTCTTAAACTAAGAACCAAATATTCCATAAGTACCACTGCTTCCAGGCCGTAAACTAACGTAAAGGGAGTTTGCGTTGTCAGATTTTTGCAAGTAGTTTGATAAGCCCATAACACTGTTGGAATTCTTAAATCCCAATCATTTCTGTTAACGCTGCAAATCTTGGTCAATGTTGTCTCCAAGATCTTATTGAAATCTTTGACTATACCATTCACCTGTGGGTGGTATGGTGTGCTCTTCTGATGGTGAACTTTGAACTCCCGAGTCAAGACTTCAATAGTTTTTTTAATGAAGTGTGTGCCTTGATCACTCATAAGTGTCTTCAGGCATCCAAATCTGGTTATGATATCATCAAAGATGAATCATGTAGCTGTAGTTGCACTACAGTCTTTAACTTCTGTTGCTTCTTCCCATTTGGTCAAATACTTTGTAGCAGTGATGATGTATTAGGCTCCTGTGCGCCTTCCTGGTGGGTTGATAGGTCCCACAAAGTCAATAGCCAATTTCTCAAATGAATGTAAGGTTAATTGAGGTACTAAAGGCATTTCATACCTTCTATAAGGCTTCCATATCCTTTGGCATACATCACAGGCTTTGTAGTAGTCCTTAGCATCCTTATGTAAACTGGGCCACCAGAGGCCAGCTCTGAGAACCTTTCACACTGTTTCTTTCCCTGCATAATGTCCTCCTGCGATGCCTTCATGTGATTCTGCTAGAATCAATGGTCTTTATGCCTCGATAACGCATCTCCTCAAGATCTCTTTTGGTCCCATCTTATATAAATGTCCAGCTATAAGTTGAAAAGCTACACCACGAACTACCAATTGTTTCTGTTGAATAACTGTACATTCACGAGGTGTCATTCCTCTGGATAGGAATTGGACTATCTCGACGAAGTGATCATCGAATTTTCTGATGGCCAACAACTATGCATATGGTAGTGTATCATCCAAACTGGTAGGTTCCTCTCCATGTTCTAACTTGGATAAGTGGTCAGGTCCCTTATTCATTCTCCATGGCTTGACCACAATCTGAAAATCATATTCTTGGAATAATAATATCCATCTGCATATTCTTCCCTCCAACACTGGCTTGTTGAATAAGTACTTCAGTGCAGAATGATCAGTAAACATATAAAAATTTCCTCCCAACAAGTAGTGTCTAAAATTCTACAACGCGTATACCATAGCTAAGCCTTCTCTTTCAGTGGTAGTATAGTTTTTTTTTAATGTAGAAAGATTTCTGCTAGCAAAGGCTATAGGTTGGTCAATGTCTCATGCACCTGGTTGTGGCAAGACTGCTCCTAATGCAATGGATGAAGCATTGACATGAACATCGAACTCCTTAATCCAATCTCAGAAAACCAAAATAGGCGCAGTAACCATTTTCTACTTTAGTGTGTCGAAGCTCTGTTGGCATTCCTTTGTCCATTGAAACTTACTATATTTCTTTAATAGCTTCTCCATAGGTTTTGTTATCTGTGCGTAGCCCTTGATAAAATTTCTATAGTACCCAATGTGTCTCAATGTAGTGCGCAACTATCTAACTGAACTAGGAGGAGGTAGATCAACAATGATAACGATCTTGGAAGGATCTACCAACAACCCTTGCTTACATACAATGTATCCTAACAACACTCCAAAAGGTGAAAAGAAAATACACTTCTTCAGATTTAGGGCAATCTAACATTGCCTGCACTTATCTAACATTAATCTTAAAAATTCAATATGATTTTTCAGTAGGCTAAAAACGGTCCAATCATCAAAGTTTGCTTCCAAAAGATTGTGTAAAAGATCTTTAAATGATTCAACCACTACCCTGGAAAAGATGGTTGGTGCATTCTTCAAACCAAAAGGCATCACAGTGTACTGATAAGATCCCCATTCTGTTTCAAATGTGGTCTTATGTCTGTCCTCCTTATCATTTCTGATCTGGTGATAGCCTAAAAATCCATCTGTAAATGAATATGCCTCCTGTCCTCCTACATTATCTAGAACCTCATCAGTAAAATGTGTAGGAAATGGATCATGTAAATATGCATCATTCAATTTCCTTAGATATACATAGATTTTGATTTCTCCTAACTTCTTATCTTGGACCACCATAGGGCTGATCCATTCAAATTCTTCAACAGGCTCTATGATTCCTGCTTCCAGCATTCTATCTAATTCAATTTTAACTTTTTGCTTGTACTTGGGATTCAGTCTGTAGGCTCTCTGCTTGACATGCCTTGCATCTAGTTTCAAAGGAATCTTCATTTCTCCCATGGGTTCTTTGATACCCTTCATGTCTGTGAACTTGGTTGGAAACAAGTCTTGATACTCATGCAGTAGTTCTATAATCTTATCAATAGTAGCATTATCCCAATAGTCTCCAACATTTTCCAACTTAGGTGCTTGCTCTGTTCCAATATTAACCTTCTTAATTTTAATAGTCTGCCCAACAAAAGGTAATTCAATCCTTGGCCCTTCTATGTCTCTTTTTCCTTCAGTTTATGCAATTTTTACATCCCTAGGGTCATCATTCTCATCAGCATTAATATTATAACAACCCTATAACTGATGAATGTTGAAATAATGTAACTGCGAAGAGCATTCTTATTATTATTTTATTATTGGATTAAATACCCATTGCGGATTAATCATGTCATTATTATTATTATTGTTATTGTATTAATCCCCATTGTGGATTAATCATGTTGGTAATTGTATAAGGACTAAATCCCCTTTTGCGGATTGGTCATCGGACAATTACAAAGTGCAGAATAAGAAGTCGTCCCCAACATTTATAATGGAAGACCCATAATTAATTAAAGGTGGGTTTACCCACCCAGAGTGAGAGGTCAGCCCTACCAGATTGTGACCTTTCACACGTCCTAGTTTGATATAAATAAGAGGCTAGCGCCTCACTTCTAACACACAACTCACTTGCTCATTATCTTATGAGGCAAGCTGCAATTACCAGTTAGAGAGAGGAGAAGAAGAGTGGCACATCTCTTGGGGAGGACTATCTGTATTGGT
>ML800240.1:0-36464 GCA_009831015.1 Picea engelmannii | reverse complement strand
AAGGTTGATAAAGTAGTTCAATTCAAAATCTTCTTGCCTCAAATTCCTCCAATGGACATAACCTAGAAGTAGTGGTAGATAAATAATCAACTATGGTGTTGTTGGCACAAGGAATAGTAGAAATATTGAAGGCATCAAAACTATCAGTCAACCTAAGTGCTTCTTTCTAGTAATTCTTGAAATGTGGGGAATAACAATGTATAATATTCTTTATTTGTCTTACAATAATCTCAGAATCCCCAAAACCTTTTATTTTCTAATTTTAATATCTATGGCCTTTTACAGGCTCTATACAAGAGCTTCGTATTTAGTTGTGTTATTTTTACAATAAAATTATAGTGCACATTAAATAAATTTACATTTCCCCTAAGGGTCTATGATTAGGCAACCTACTCCAGCTCCTTCTTGGGATTCAAATCCATTAAAGAATAATGTCTATATATCAAGGAGTATTCTAATATTAGTCTTATTTACATTATTTACACTATGTGCATCATCTATGTTACAATTTGCTTCTAAAAAAATGTTAAAAAATGTTGTTTTACAAAGGCATTTAGGATTGTTGGTTTTCAGTGATAGAAGAAGTTTCAACAATGAAATTACCTAAGTTTGAATCTAAATCATAGTTTCCTAAAATCAGAAACTTAGAATATGATGGTTCATTAGTGGCTTCGAGATTGGTCATAGTATGCTTCATATATTTTTCATGGTCAATTCTGATTTTGTTTGGATGTCCATTCTGTTGAAGCAATAAATGTGACCAATTTGAAGCAAAGTAACCTTGAATATTTTGTGACCAATCCATAACAAGTAATAAACCATACGCTTCAGGTATATCCACTACAATAATGTCAATGATATGATGAATCTAGGGGCTTGAAGCTAGTCTAATTAAAACAACCTTCAACTCACCTATGAATTCAACTTATGGTCTATTTAACTAAATGATATGCATTGAGCATTTAGTTGGTAATGCATTCAGTTTTTTGCAAATATAATAGGGAATAACATTGGTAGATGCTCTTGAATCTACCAAATAGTTATGAACATTCTGATTGAATATATCAAAGGTCAACACGAATGGGGGAGTCTAAGACTTTGACCTTTTTCCTGAGAGAGAAATGTTAATTGTTGCATTTTTCATATTTCTATTTTATGTTTTTGTGATTCCTTTAGTAACAACTGTAGGTTGTACATTATTATCCTTTAAAGAATTAAACAATAACTTTCTTTGTTTTGCAAATTTACGCATGTCAATGTTTAATATATTAGCTTTTCTTTTCTTCAAATCCCCAACAAAGTTATATTCCATGGACTCTTGGTTACTAGTAGAAGGTGTACTAGTATTTTGTATGTTAGAGGAAGTTCTAGTAGTAGGTGACATGGTCCAGTTCCTTTTGTTGTTTTTACTTTGAGGATTTGATGACAATTTCTACTGAACTAGTCCCTTATTCCTAAAATTGTAATCACTTTGGACATGCATTTCTTCCTCTAATTCCTTTTCCTTATCCATATTAAAACTAGGGATCATGTCCCAAATAACCATGAAGGATTCATTAGGTTGTTCCTCAACGTATTCCTCTATTTCTCCTTCTATTTTCTCACTAGGTTCTTCTGCTTGGATACATCCATCCATAAATATGCTAGCCGCCAAATTCGTGGAATTTATTCATCAAGGACATGTTTTATTTGAATGGTTATTTCCATGGTTATTGAAGAATATATCAATGGACACCACCTCTAAATCAATGTTTAAGTTTGTTGGTGGGGGTTCAATAGGTTTTGAAGGAATAGGCTTCCTAAAGAAGGGTTTATGTGGTCTTTGAGATGAGGCACCATCTCCATAATTTTATTTAATATCAATGTTTTCATTCGTTAGATACTTAATCATTCTTTGTAAAATATCCATGTCCATGGTATCTTTCTCCTTACCCTCTGTAGTTGCTTTAGGTTGTGGTCAAAGTAATATTACATTTTTCTTTGGTTGAACAATTTCCTTCTTGGAAAATGTTTCATGGCTTTTTAAAAAAGTCATCATATCAAACTCTACCTTTTTTTCCTCTTCAAAGTTTAATGCTAAATTTTTATTTCTTGCTCACTTGATAAACATGGAAATAGGAGCTAGTAAAGCATTAGCATAAACTTCAATTTGAAGTTCTTGGGTAGGTTATGTTTCTGGCTTAAACTTATTAATGATTGTAGTGAACCTTTGGTTGAAGTCCTTAACTCTTTCCTTGGGAACCATAACTAGTGAAAAAAATTTAGTCATTAAAGCTCCAATGGTGGTTTCTTCCCCGAAATTATCCAAAAAGGCCTTTTGAAAATGACCCCAACTGGTAGGTTGAAATACCAAGTGGAGGATTTATTTTCAAAAGTATAAGGGAAAAGTCCATGCACCACATATTCATGTTGTATATTCATCAATTTGATGGTCAAGATGAATTTTTTAATATGATCCTCAACATTACCATAAGATCAGGATCATAATATGGTAGTAACTACTTAGGGTGTTTTGGTAGGTTGTGCATTTTCCTAGGTAACACCAAAGCATCTTGGGATAACTAGGGTTGATTATGGTTCTAGTTGTTTGTTGTTACTACACAATCTATAACCTTAGTGCAAATCCTTCAAAAGGTTCCAAGACTAGTGGAACATCAGAAGATGTCACCACTATCACCTAGGCAACAACATCCCTAATTTTAGTGAAGGATATATCCAACAAAAGGGAGGCTTCCCTAGTAGCTTCAATGAATCCTAAGGAAAGACACAATCAAGTCTAAGGCATCTTATTTATCTACCTAATATTACCACCAATGGAATATATAAAACAAGATAAGGATAAGATGGTTACTCAAAATAAATTATGGATTTGGTTTAAAGTGTTCTAATGCTGATTTAAGGACTTTATCAAGTAACAATCTCATGCAAAACAATCCCCAAACCACTCAAATATGAAAATTACCATTGGTTTTTGTATAACTCGCATAAAACATAGGAAATTACAACATTAAACAAGTTACAACAATAATACAATTTATCCCTAAAAATGAGTTATAAACTAGTAGAAAATAGGGCTAAAATAGTGAATAAATCTAGGGGTTGGTTATATTTTAAAATATAAAAATTACAAGGCATATAACAACCAACTAAAACAAGATGTCTATCCCTAAAAATGGAACAATATAAATCAACAAGGCATATTTTATGCGATAAAATGATTTTAGGTCAAACATGCAAGAAAACTGAAGGATTTTAGGTCAAGAATATGCAATAAAACCCTAAAATTTTAGGTAAACAATATGCATGAAAACCATAGATGTCTAGGGTTTTTGATGGCTGAAAATTAAATGTAATCTAAACAAAACCCTAAATTTACCCTAAAACAGAAAATAAAATTGAATTTTGAGTTTGTGATTGACTATTGGGAGAAGACTAGTGCCTACTATATTTTTTTGGGCATATGGGATCAATTAAGGACTCCTTTGAAGAGATGTGACTTGATCTAGGGTGATATCTAGAGGTTTTTCACTACTAACCCTATAAGATCCTCCTAAGATATCACTAGATATTCAAAGATAATTCAAAGAAAGGTTCTTCACCAATAATCTTCCAAGAGATTTAATAAGAAGGGCTTGTTCAAGAAAGATACAAGAGAATGCTCAACCAACACTAGAGAAGCAACATTACACTTACATACATTCATAAACAAAACCACAATTTAACAAGAGACCACTTACTCAAGAAATATTTCATCCATCAAAACCCTAACAATGAATATCCATGAAGTAACAAAGGCATCCACAAAGCATCCACTCCAAAAATTCACTCTAACTAGCCATCCATAACATTTTTCATAAGAGTGAAAGTAGTAGTAGACAAGTAGTGATGAATCTCCACAAGTAGCATTAATTTACAAATGAGAAGTGCTTCTCTATTTATATGAGATATTTGGCACCCTTCTCATTACAATAATAATTTTCTCCTATCTTTATCTTAAAAGAATTTTGAAAACCATTATCTCTTTACAAACCCTAGAGATATGGTAAAAAATACATAAACTATGAGGTGGTTAGGCCACCTATACAATAATATCCATGATACACGAGTAACTGAGTCAAAAGACCCCAAAGATGATCCCTAACTCAAGTGCCAATTCATCCTCCTCAACATGTGGAACAACCTCCTAAAACGTGGAATGACCTCCTCAAAAGTCTCAATGACCTCTTCTAAAAGTGTCCCACATGTGGTAAAACAATCACGATAATATTTTTGCGGTAGATTCTAAAAGCACCATAATTACATTATTTTTTTCCCGAACTTCTATTATGACCACTTTTCGAAAATCCCCTAACCATTCTATATCTAATGGTATTGTTCTAGAGGAATTCCGAGTATTATGTCAAAATATAATTTCTCTTGAATTTGGTCATCCTTAAAATAGGTGCTAAAATCTCCTCAAAGTGTGCAAGTAGCTCGTCAACGTCCTCAAAAGGACCAAGGCTCATATCAATGTCAAAGTCATGCAAAGTGCATCATCCAAGGATGCTATTAAGTGAACCAATGTAGCCATCAGTATGTAGGCATGTAAATAAGTCCATTACAACATATAAAGTGAGTCACATTAATGCAAAAGTATCTAGATATATGACATTAAGCATCCTCTTGAAACTTCACACTAGCTCATAAAGTTATATAATTTTCCAAGTTTAGGCATGGGAGGATCATTATTAACCCCTATTAGGTGTGCTAGTATCATGGATAAGAAGTATGTGCCAAGGAACCCATCAAGGAGTATGTGCAATGGTATGTGGTATGTTTTGGGGTTTACTTCATAGATGGATGTCATTGACATGCAAGGTCACATAAGATATTTATCCACATGAGCACTTTTGTAGAGGAAGTGCTTATGCAATGAGTTACCCTTTCCTTGGCACTATGTCTTTCCAAATCCCTATTTGCCTCCTTCATTATTGCTTCAACCTTTTTTGGGTTTTGACTTTCATTTGCTAAGTCCTTTTGTTAGGTATGCATTCATTACATGGGAATTGGGGTGATAGCTTCCTAGTGAGGGGCTAAAACTTATGCTTCACTTTCTTTCTTGTTTTTTAGACTTTGTTTTTCTTGTTTGTTTCTTTTCCTTGCATTTTGAATTAAGGATTTTTCTCTTTCTATATCATTTTTTAATATCAAGATGCATCAACCTCAAGAATTCTATCTCCTTCTTCTTATGGGATTACGAGGCATAATTTTTTTTGGGATACATGTAACAACCAACCCAAAAGAAAAGACAATGAAGAAAATACAGTTGTAATATGTTATATATGGTAAGGGATATGGACATGTTACCCCTATTAAGGCCCCCTAGTAATACAAATTTTCCAAGAGTGGTGACACTTGACTAGGAGATGATGATGGCCACCAAGGTGAAACATGACAAAAAGTATAAATTCAAAGCATCATGATTCATAATCTAATTCAACCCATGATCACCATTTTAATTCCCAAAACATTGACATTATCACTCGATATGAAGCATCATAGCAATGTAGCTCAATGTGTAATGCACCATGTCATCTAATGTGAGTGAGTTAATCATGTTATGGAAGGCATCTGTAGGAAACTATTTGTGGAGATTCTGGAATGTCATCATCAAATTTGTTGTTTGAAATGTGGATCATGGAGAAAAATCTCCCCTAGTTACCCCTAGAATTGAGGGGTAACATTTGCCATATTTGAGAAGATAGAACCTGTATCTAAGTTTTCTATATCAGATTTTGATTTTGATTAACTTTTAGATTCTTTAATTACAAGTGGAGATGTTGCAGGGTTCAGAGTTGGAGAAATTAAGTTTAGAGGTTGTGAAATTTCTTATAAAGTTAACTCAATTAAATCCTCCATTATTTGAAAAATTCTAAATCCTAAATCCTAAATCCTCCCTACAAAATTGTTGATTAATCCATAGTATTTGACTTTTACCGATGGTTCTCCTCAAGAAAAAATGTTCTAGCCACTAAATTGTATATTAATTCATAAGAAAATGAAAAATAATTGTGATGCAATATTCACTCATAAGTCGTACATCCAAGAGCTAAAATACCGTACAACTCACTATATTCCAATATTTATACAATTACAAAAATTAGTTATGTAACCACTTTGACCCAACCCTCAATTTAACTTGGGGTTGAGTCCCTAACTACTTCTTTGCCATATTTTCCCCATTTTCCAAAAATCTAATTACATTTTTTGGGAACATGTTTTTTGGGCCTTTAAAATATGCAACTCTCTATTAAATCTCTTTATATACTTTTCTATTTTAAGAAAAAAGAATTTTAATTGTGTTTCCTTTCTCACTTCATTCGTGATAAACTTCAGAAGATGCCCCTTCTCTTTAGCTTCTTTGCTTTGAATACCTTGCTCATGTTGTTGAAGTATCTTTTTTAAATTTCTTCATCACTAGATCTATTGGGTTGAAATTCTTTGGAGGACTAAGTGAACGTAATTTGCACTATGCGGTAGGTCCTCAATGAAATCCTAGATCTTAATGCAAGCTAGCCATTTTTTTTTTTTTTTTTGGATTCATGAGCTATCCTTCCACAGTAACTTGAATCTTTCTCAATCTCATATAGTTCATATTTACATAACATTTTTACTTGGTGATATTCTCGTCTTCTTCTATTTTTAATTTGTTTAATAAAATTCTCGTCTTCTTTTCTTTTTAATTTGTTTAATAAAATCCAATTGATCTTGAGCCTTCTCTTGTTGATCTTTCCAAATGAGATTCTCCTTGTACAAAATTGACATCTACAAGCTCAATTCTTGAGGTTTGAATGCTTTGGAGTAAAAGCCTCTTTTAATCTGAGTATTTATTTGATATTCTTCTAAGACCCACTCCACAAAAATGGATACTAATCCTTGTGCTCTTTTATAAAAAATTACTTGATTTTCTAACAAAGAGATTTTCTTCTCTAGAGTGTGGATATCAACTACTTTTAATCTGGCCTTATTAATTGTTGCATGGGATATAGCTAGGCCAATAGAATATATATCATTTAATCTAATTATCTTTGTATCAATGTGTTTCTCCTCAACTGTGCAAGGGATAGTGTTGTCCAGATCAATTCTCTTCCTTTTCCATGTCTGTTTCACTATGCATTTCCTTATTTTGTTAGAAGCAATAAGCTCTAAGTCAACCACATCTTCTACATGATCGAGAATATTATGTTCACCCCAAGCCAATATATTTTCTAGTCTTCTTGGTGTGACAACTTGTTGCATATCAATGGTTGTATCTTTTACTTATTTCCCTTATTTGTATTTGGTTTGGGAATCACCAAGTCATCCATAGTTAGATCAATGAAACTGCTAGGAAGTGGTTTTTCTTGTTGTGTTGTTTTCTCTTGAGTTCGATCAAGGGGTTTCACTTGTATAATCAAGGGGTTGTAATTGGCCTTTTGATAAGACTAGTGGATTATGTCTTTTGAATTGGCCTTGTGGAAATTTGCATTCCAACATGGAATTTGCTTCTTTCCTTTCTTGTTTGGAATTTAGTAAACCATAATGGTTGATGTGCATGTTATAAGGGATACATGTTCTTTTCCTTGCATCCTTTTCTAGTGAAGCATTAAAACCTTGCAAAATTAATTGATAGACAATCTCTCCTAAGATTATCTTATTTGGAACATATTTTTGTGGGAGATGGGGAGGATTACTCACCCCATAGATTCTCAAAGAGGTAAAATCCTCCTGCAAATACTAGTTTCCAATACTTTTGAGTAACTTGATGGCTTCTCTACTCAACTTGGGACATTCCTTGCAGAAGGGTGCAAGGAAATGGTCGCGTAATTGAGAATAATTATTTTTATTTTTGTTATCACATGTCATGGCCTGACAATACACATGAACTATTGATTCAACCATATTCCAACTCCAACTTAACCCTAGAAAAAGGGTTACTAGAACATATGATATCCATTATATAAGAGGCCATGTAAAATGTTGGTAAGACTTCAGTTTTACATTCGGCCTTTTGTGCCCTATATATGGCTCTGTTTAGTGAGTGAAATAGTATAACATCCCACTTAAATACACTCCCAAAAGTCATAATGGCATGTACTAAAGGCATCCAAGCATCCTTGAAGTGAATGCAATTATGCTCCTAATACAACGTGCAAATAAGTGTCTATAAACATATGGATACCTAAGGTTTACCATAGTGTATACCCCCATCAATATTGCCAAAGAATCTCTTATCCTTGACCCACCATCTTTTTAGGATTTTATTAATAACATTTTATCTATAAAACTATTCCACAAATCCAATGATCATGTGTTTTTATGGTTCATGTAATTTGTAATATTTCTTAAGCTTATAGGCTTGATATGAACCTACACATCTTCCTCCATCATTGATAACTATTCTGGTGTCAACATTGGTGTGGGAGATTATCCTTTCTATTGCTTCTGAAGATGGCATTATGGGAGTTCTACCTGCAATTATGTGGAGGTGACATCTCTTGATGTTAATGAACACCATATCATTAGCATTCCTCATTTTTGGATCACTTGGAGGCACTACATTTGGGTAGTCCTCTTCCCTAATCCTCATATTTATTTCTCCCAACCTAGGAAAAGGGTTTCAAGCATTAATTAGGTCTTATGTGTCTTTATCTATTGGTCTCATAGGCTCAACACCAAACTTAGATAGTTAAATTATAGAGACGAATTGTTCTAGGGTAGATTCATATCACTCTCTAATTGTTCCACAACTTCAATAACTAGTTTTTTTTCCCTTTGAGTGATTCTTTAAAGTTCTAGAGGAAAGGAAGTCTTTCGAGGATACATATTATGTGTATTTAAAAATGAATTGAAAATTACAATGTTTTCATATTTTCTTCCTTCCTTTTCATTCTATGAATTTTTAGCATTTAACATAGAAAAACTCCTAATCAAAGATAAATTACCGTGAGAAATTAGAAAAAAATAAATTTCAGAACTTACATGGTGAATGGTGAACTTGAGTTTAGATGATCAAATACTACTAAAACTTTGTTGGTAGCGAGGACTTTGAATCCAGGAAACTAGAAACTTTAAATGAATTATGATAATGAAAAATGTGCATAAAACTTATAGAAATGAATTTAAAAAACCCAATCATAATGAATACCCATCCTCAAAGATTTGGTTTGATTTTTAGTATTTTATTCGGATGAGACATTTCAACAACCAGTCATACAAACATTAATTGGGAGTCAACGTGTTTAATGGATATTGATGGGATCATTCCATTTTGTTCAGAGTTGAATTTGCACTTTCTTTCGTGAATATCAAAGAATTGATGAAACGACCAATAGTGATTAAAGTAATACTTTAATCGATGAAAGCATCAAAAATATATTTTTGGCAATGTTTGAAACCACTACAGTGCAATTTTATCGAAAATCATGTTGTTATTTCAAATTTAAAATGGTGTCTTCGACGATCAGAGGATATCTATACTTTGCATAATCGGGTAAGAAATGAAATTTCCATCAGAGTACTTTGTCATTTTATTGCGAACCAAAGCTCAAAACTGCAACAATGTCTATAACATTTTAACTTTTTCATTGGAGCAATTTCTTACCTTTCAGGAGCCACTATCCGGGATACAGAAGACGAACTGATGTGGACCGGGGGTGATACTTGCGCGGGTGATTTTCCTTCAGTGCACATTCACCAAACTGTTATGGGAAAGAATAAAAACAAATCAGAAGTTAAAAAAAATTGGGAAGGAATTACACTATCTAACTGTTTTAGATCATGGACAGAGGACAAATATGTCTCCCCTACTTTTGCAGCACTTACTTGCTGGTTTATTTAGATCGAAAGAAACAAAGAGATCTTCAAGAATGCTTCTCTATCAGTAATCTATGTGTAATCTATGTGGTTATCAAGACTCTCATATCTCTCAAGAGGCACCTATCTACTCAAAAAATTATCTCATTAAGAGCATGTTTGATTTCACAGCGTGTGGGTTTTTCTATTGCATGTTTTGATGGGGGCAGCACATTCAGATGGTAAGAACTGTGGAGCCTGGGGTGTTATCAAAACACCAGATTCATCAGTTTATAGATGGTTTTTCAACTGCAGAGAAGGAACTAATATAAAGACAGAGCATTTGGGAATTTGGGAAACTCTCACACTAGCGACACATCTGTCTCTACAAAAACATTAGGCATTGTGAGACTCAAAAGTAATTATAGAATGGCTAAACAATAAAGGAAGACTCAAGCTTTTGGAAGACTCAGGCTAACGTCATTGAAGGATAGAAGTACAAAACAAATAAATTAATAAAAAAAATTCAAGAAATTAGCTTCCAACATCTTTTTTAGGGATTTTAATAAGGAGACAGATCATCTATCTAAACAAGATATTCATAAACCTGAAGGCAAAATTACATATTTCATATTTCAAATGAGAAAATGGGATTGCAGGTCCCATGAGTCATCTCATCCTTTTCTGATATCCTTTTTATATTAGTATTATGAGACTATTTAAAATATTTTTGGACTCTCGGTAAAAAGATCGGAGATAATATCTTATGATTTAGAATATGGTTTTTGTAGTTTTTTCTTTTCAAATATTGGTCCATTGAGACTTGTAAGAAAACTTATGCCTGGACCAGTCTAGATTAAGAACGGGAACCATGTTATAAACAAGAAGATATAAAAAAATTATATTTAATGTAATTTTTAACAAATTTTTTATTGGAATTTGTTTGTAGGAGTGAAATTGAACTTTACATCAAGACAAGGCAAATTTTATTTTTAACTTTACATAGGCAAATTTTATTTTTATTTTTATTTTAATAGATGAAAAATATTTCTTCTACACCATATCGGGGAAAATTTATACTTTTTATTGACGTGTTTTAAAACTTTCATTCACGGGTAAAGTTAATTTACACCTCGATGACTAGAGGAAAGTTTTACTTTTGAAAATAGGCATTGTTGGAATTCTTTTCGACTTTTTTTCACACAATGTGTTAGAGTTACTTTTATATTTTTTCATGAAATATTTTTCAGAATTTTTTTTCTATAAAACTTCATCAAACCTAAAAGAAAATGAGTTTTATAAAGGATAAAATAAAAAATTTAAAGGAAAATAAGAGAGTGGTACTCAAAATTTTATTGAAAATTTTAGGGTGTGTTTAGGTATCAACATATTCTTAGCTATGGAAGCTTAAAAGATTCCTTTTAAACCTAAGGTTTGAATTTCCTACTTTGATTATGTCCACTGCCCCCACACCCTTAACTAGTGCTCAAAACCTATTAGTGCCATCAATATCCCCACTTGGAGGTGAGGTATACCCTTGAGAGGTCATGTGTGATGGTTCGTGGTGTATTTCTTAGCCTTGGATGCCTAGAAGCTAATTTAAGACCTAAGGCTTGGGTTTTTTTCTTGGACTATGTCTAGGACCTTTAGACCTATACATAGTGTTCAAAACCTCCAAAATGGAGCTGATTTACGTACACATAGGCCAAAAATATCCTTGGGAGGCCATGTAGCATGGTTCAAGGTGTCATTATTGACCTTGAATAATTAGAAGCTCGTTTAGAGCCCGAGACCCAAATTTCCTCTCCTAACCATGTAAATGGCCATAAGACCTATGTTCCCAAAAACTCCAAATGGAACTCATATCCCCACTCAGAGGCTAAGGATAACTTTGAGACGTGTTGTGTTGTGGTTCAAGGTGTTGTTCTTGGAATTGGATGCTTGGAAGCTTTCTTTAGGGCTTAAGGCCTAGATTTCCTTCCTCAACCATATCTAGGGCCTCAAGAACGATACATAGTACTCAAAGCCTCCTAAGGTTATAAATATCCCCTCTTAGAGGTGAATGATACTCTTAGGAGGTGATCTGTTGTGTGTCATGGTATTTTTATTGGCCCTAAATGCCTAAAAGATTCCTTTAGGGCCTAAGGCCTAGGTTTCCTCCCCCGACCATTTATAGGGCTCCAACACACATACCTAGCGCTGCAAAAATTCTAATGGAAGACATGTCTCCTCGAAAGGCCAAGGATACCCTCAAGGGGTCAAGTGTGGTGGTTTGAGGTGTTGTTCTTGGAATTGGATGCCTATAAGGTTAGTTTAGGGCCTAAGGCCCAAGTTTCCTCCCTTGAACATTTCTAGGGCCTTAAGATCCATACTGAGTGCTAAAACAATTATAATGACACTAGATGCCCAATCGAATGCCACATATATCCTAGGGAGGTCATGTGTAGTGGTTCGGGACATTATTCTTGGCTCTGGAAGCTTGTAATCCTCCTTGAAGGCCTAAGGCCCAAGTTTCCTCCCTTAACCATGTCTATGGCCTTGAGATCCATACCTACCATTCAAAAACTCCTAATGATGCCAATATATTGATTCAAAGGCCAAGGATATCTCTAAAAGGCCATGTGTGATGGTTCAATCTATCATTCTTGGCCTTGGATTCCTAGAAGTTTCTTTTATGACCTAAGGCCTATTGCTTCCTACACAACAACCCCCCATTATAATATGAATTCCTCATATGCCAGATTCATTCAATTTTGAGCTATCATATCTAGATCTAGGGCTTGAAAAAAGATGGTGCATTAGTAGAAATCCGGATAATCGGATACCTTATTTCTCAATTGTATCCCAATCCGGGTCTTGATGCATGGTAATGAAACATTATATGCTTCCAGGATGTCGAATTACTTCAAGTTTCTATTACATCTGGATTTGAGAAAGGTTCTTAGCATAACTTGGATACTCGAATGAGTGTGATATCCATATGATTTTCTTTCAAAGTCAAATTATTTGCCATGTCACTTAGACTAATTCACGGGTCATTCCACCCATCTACTTAAGAACATGTGTTTCTAATGGGCCTAATGGTTAATAACATGTGTTTCCTCTTAAGAGGTTACAAGTTCAAATCCAGAGGGGAGTAGGGTACGTATACCTCCGTTGACTTTACCAGTCAAATTGCTGGTAAATTTCATTTTACTCAACCAATGTGGTATATTTACCATGAGTGTAAATGAATGACTAACAAATCATTAATGCAACCACTATACTCTCTTTAACAAATCATTAATGCAACCACTATACTCTCTTGTGACCTATCCAAAACAAATTAGACCAAGAAGATAATTGGATTAATTTCAGTTTTAATTAATAAATTATTGAAACAAATAAATTATTACATTGTTGATTTTTTTTTTTTAAGTAAATCTATGGCGGACACTAATTCTGCTTATTTTATTACTTTTGCATAACATTTTTAGGATGAGGAAAGTAATCGTAAAGACCAGGAACATGAACAAAGACAAAAAAATATTTAGGGGATTACTCGATTTTCAACAATATTATGATCGAGAAAATAATTAAAAGATTTTCTAAATAAATTGTTTTGCTAAATTATTGAGAATGTTGTAATGATAAATATTTGAGGAGTTTGAATGAATAGAGAAAGCAATATAATATAATAGTGTAAAGACATTCTCTTCTATAGGGTAATGGGTTGGAAAATTTGTAATTAAGTCTGCATATTTTTATAAGTTTGAAGACCTTTGCAGTTGGAAATCCATAACTGGAACCTCTGCAGTTTTAGGAAAGGATGCATTTTTGTCAAGTTTTGGGAAAGGATTGAAGATTTGATGGCTGGAAAGTTTAGTATAGGAACTGTATACTTTTATCAGTGAAATAATTTGAGTCCAAGGCCAAGTTTTGTTGAGAAATTGATGATGTGAGCTGACATCCTACACAATGCATTTATGTAAGTATTAGATTTAATGTTTGCATTTGAAAAGCTTGAAATCCCTTTCTTGTCTTTTTTAATTTCTTAATAAAAGCGATCAAATAATTTGTTTGAAAGAATTAAGATATTGTATTTGAATTTATCACTTGAATTACTTCAAGGATCATGTAATTATTTTTCCTTCTTTGTCATATATATATATATATATTATTGTTAGGTCATATATTTTCCCTTTGGATTGACTTTCTGTCATATCCGAAGAAACTTTTGTAGAGGCAATCGGGCCTACATACCGATGGATATCACCATAGCAAATGAGTATATGCTTAATTGGGGTCTTGATCAAGTGATACTCCCCTCTTACAAGAGGATTTTTTCTTCTTGTCAAGAAGGCCCAAGTTGCATTCACCAACCATGTCCATGGCCCTAAGATCCATATTTGATGTTCAAAAAACCCTAGTAACACCCATATCCCCACTTGAAGGCCAAGGATACTCTTGTGAGGTCCTTATGGTTTTTTAGGCATTGCTCTTGGACCTTTATGCCTAGATGCTTCCTTTAGAGCCTAAGGCTTAGGTTTAATCCCTTGATCACATTGAGACCCTTGAGACCATACATAATGATCACAACCTCCTAATCCTGCAAATATTCCCACTCTGTGGTGAATGATGCCCTTAAGAGATCTCATCATGTGGTGGTTTAAGGTGCCATTCTTGGCCCTAACTGATTAAAATATTCCTTTAGGGACTAAATCTTGGGTTTCTTGTCTTGACCATATCTAGGGGTCTGACACCCATACCCAATAGTAAAATATTCCTAATGTCTCCCATATACCCTATCAGAGGCCAAGGATACATTTGAGATGTCATATATGGTGGTTCGAGGAGTCATTCTTGGCCCTTGATTCTTGTAATTTTCTTTTAGGGATTAAGAACTAAATTTCTTCCCTTGACCATGTCTAGGGCCCTAAGACCCACACCTAGTGCTTAGGAACTCCTAATGGTGCCCATATCCCCACTTGGAGGCCAAGGATACCTTTAGGAGGCCATGTGTGGTGGTTCAAGATGTCCTTCTTGGACCTAGATGCATAAAATATTCATTTAGGTCCTAAGGCTAGGGTTCCTTTGTTAATCATGTCTAAGGCCCTTAGACCCATACCTAGTGTTCAAAACCTCTTGATGGCCCCAATATCCTAACTCAAAGGTAGAGGATACCCTTGGGAATCCATGTGTGGTGGTTTGAGGTGTTTTTCATGGCCTTGGATGCGTAGAATATACCTTTAGGGCCTAATACTCGAGTTTCCTCCCCAAACCATGTCCAAGGCCTTGAGGCCCATACCTAGTGCTCAAATCCTACTAATGGTTCCAACATCTCCAATTGGAGGCCAAGGATACCCTAGGAAGACCATATGTGGTGTTTTGAGGCACCATTATTTGCCTTGGATGCCTAGAAGCTTCCTTTAGGGCCTAAGGCTTCAGTTTCCTCCTCAACCATGTATAGTTCCCCGAAACACATACCTAGTAGTCAAAACCTCCTAGTGGCATTGATAACCCCACTTAGAGTCCAAAGATACCCTTGGGAGGTGATGTGTGGTCCCAGGGTAGGAAAAACAAATGATGTAGAAGAATTGCATTCCATCATCTCCCATATACGTATTTTGGAAATTCCAAGGCCATCACATTGTTTGATGAAGTTGACGAAATCAATATGTGAAGTTGATTACCAAATGCAATTTTTTGCAATGCCTCTCACCACAAGAAACCATAAATCTATAACTTGTTAGAAAAATACACTTGTTGAGTTGTGAAACTTGTGGAACAAGAGTGGCCCTAATGGTATTCGGTTGTCTTGATTCTACTGGAACCAACAACTCATTCAATTGAGGGTCAATTTGCAATTTATTGTTAGTTCCAACTTGTAGCATAGAGCCATTTAGGGACACATGCAAGAGTGGTCATAGGGGTAGAAAAATAATCAAAGGAACATATCTGCATTATGTCAAATCCCATAGTTTATATTTTGGAAATATTGAGGCTAACATGTTATCCACAGGTGTCTTGGGCATTGATTTATGAAGCTGACACGTATACACAAATTTGTGTATTGCTTTTCACTGCATGAAACCTAGCTCTAGAAGTCATAAAAAAAAACACCCATCAAGCTATGGAAGTCATGGAGAAATATCATCATTTGTGGGAGTCCATTGTCTCTAGTTCCCTCCCAACCCACAACCTACAACGATAATTGAGAATATTTCCAAGGTTCCCAATACTTTCAAACATGGCTAGGATTTACCATCTAATTGAGTTAATTTAATTTCATGTTTGAATTTTTATTAATTAGTCAAACTTATCCACAACAAATCATGATGTAGGAGCATCATCTCACGTTAGCCAACCAGCCAGCTAGCCACGTCAAGCGTATGCATTCAAAGCTGAAGAGAGGCGCAGGCCTCGTTTTGATTTGAAATTAAATGTAATTAAATTGCTTAGGTTGTTGAGCCGTGAAGCCGTGCTCTGCATAGGCATAGAAGTAAATAGGATTTTAATGTTTTGTAAGGCTGCGATCTAGATCTGATTTACAAACTAGACAACTATTGAATGTAATTGACTAGGGTAGTTGAGGTTTAGAGGGAAGAGCTTGAAGAGCCCCCTCAGGAAAAAAGATGGTATTGTATCTCATTTTGAGAGAGAGGTGTGATATAGTTGAGCTAGAGGAGATAGAGCTAGGAGAGCAGAAGAGGAAAGGAGCCGAGACCTTGTTACAGGCCGTGCTCAGGAACACCCTTGTAAACAGGGATTTTGCATTTAAATACAAACAACAGTTTTTCCTGCATCTTTCATGTGTTAAATGAATGTCTCTATGTGTTCTTATTATGCTGTGAATGTATGCTGTAGTTTTGCATTTGTAGGAGGGTGTTTGATTTCAGGTGAAGGTCTTTGAGGTTTCACGCCAGGAGGGTGTGACAGAGTACTGCGGTCTCTGGATACTGGTGCATAGATGCACTTCTGAATTCTGCGGGTTCAGACAAAGGCGTGTCAGGTGGGCACAAGAACTGAAGTCAACAACTCGAAGAAGGCCATGAGGTTGCTGAATACCTCAGGAGGTGAGGCTGTATATGAGAACACATTCATAGACAGAACTTATGTGGTGAGTTTTGTGAAGCTCTTCCAGGTGGGCATTGAGCAGGTGCAAGGAGTGCACAGAAGACAAAAGAACTCTGTTGTGAGTTCAAGAAGAACCAGAATCACTAAGGATTATGAGAGCTCTGCCAAATGGGTATTGAGCAGGTGTAAGGAGGACACAGAAGACAAAACTGTTGGATGCTCTGTAAGAAGATACTCTGTTAGGTGGGCATTGAGTGACTGCCAGAGTGCACGAGAGGAACTCTGTTGAGTTCATAAGAAGACAAAATCTCTGAGGATTTTTGTGAAGCTCTGCCAAGTGGGCATTGAGCATATATACAGGGTTATTGAATAACCAGGAAGACTCAACGAGAAGTTGCTTGAGCGGACAAATTGCTAGGTGGACCTCGAAATCCTCTATCTGAGGAAGAAAGGGAAAAAGACGAGTTTCCTTGGAGGTCGAAGCTACAGGAAAGCTCAGGAAGGATAGCACTTTCATGTGCAAGACTTTGCTGGAGTGCAGAAGTCAGAATCCTTCAAGGGTTCGAAGATGAAAGCTCAGGAGGAGTAGTGCTTTAAGTGCACAAAGTTGTAGCTGCAAGGAGTGCAAAGGCCAGAGAACTCTCGGGAAGAGTTCAAAGCCTCTGATACCCTCGGGAGGAGCCGCGTTGTCATACGCGCAGGTGGGTGCTCCTACGCATAGAGGCCAAAAGAGATCACAAGGACTCTTTGGGTGAATTCAAAGTCCCCAAAGTTCAGGAGGGACAAAATTCTTGCATACGTAGGCGAGGGCTCGAAGTCGCAGAGCTCGCAGAGGCAAGCAAGGTAAAGACCGAGGTCTTAAGCCATTGAGAAATTCTTCCAAGTCCAGGAAGAAAAGTGCAAGCTTGGGGGGTGCACAACAACCGTCCAATTAGATTGAGGGAAAGGGATATGGACCATTGGTTTTCACATCCAGAGAGAAGCATAGGAGGTGCACACAGCCGGAGAGAGCGTGAGCCGTCAGATCTCACAACGATAGTCGATAGCCGTCGGATCAACGGAAAATTACACGAGGTTTAACCCTTATGCGCAGATCAGAAAATCGGAGGAGTCCCGAAACATGCATGGTTATCAGGATATCAGACTTCGAAGTTTCAAACGTATTGGTAGTGAGGGGTCGGAACGCCCCATAGCGAAAATCCCGAAAGGATTAGAGGCATCGGGATATTGGCACTCGGGATATCATGGATCTCGAGGACGCGAGTTCGGACACTCGACGTCGAAAGCCCCAATACAACAAGGCTAAATCGGGACCGTCCATCCATTTGGGAGACGTGTCAGAGGTTGAGCGTCCATCGGGACTTCGGTCATTGGGGATTCAGAAGGACAGGTGGCAGCGACCGAGGATAGGCGGGAAGCTCCGTTGCGGGGCCTAGCTGACATCACTTCAGCGCGTCGGAGGTCGGGAATCAGAACTTCGGGGATTCCGAGGACGAAGGTCCCAGGGTTTTTCGTCATTCGAAAGTATGAAAACCCAAAGGGAGAGACACGTGGTAGTAGCCGACGTCACATTGGGATATCACCAATCGACATTTCAGAAATTGGCTAATCGCAAATCAAGCGAATAAGAGGATGCAACATTTCGGAGTTTCAAATATCGAAATCCCGAAAAGAGACAGGCAGCTAGGGCATAGGCACATAAACATTTCATACATTGGTGGTTTGGGAGTTGAGAGGTCGGGCTCTCGAATGAGTAAATCCTGAAAGAGATAAGACTGCGGTCTTATGAGGACTGGTCACATGGACTAGAGCGTAGCCAGGCGGGGCTAAGGCGAGAAAGGGTTGAATCGGGAAACCAGGGTTCGAAGGATCGAGAATCCTGAGGACAAGGCATTGGGCTCTTGCGAGGTTAAGTCCCGAAGAACATAGAGCCATGATCATATGAGAATGGTCACATGGGCCAAAGCACATCCCAAGGGGCAAATCGTTGATTGAAGCCTTTTCGGCATTTCGGGGATTGGAAGGTCGAGGAGTCGAGGACTCTCGACATCGGGAAACAGAAAACCTCGAAGCCCGATCATTGTATTTCCTGTTGTGGAACATGAACTCCATTTTGGAGGGAAAAGTCAGGCGCGTGCAGAGGCCGTGACAGGGCAAGAAGGACTTGTGGATTGTTGTGAATAGCGATTCCCATGGGGATCGAAAGAGCTAATTCATCTCGGAAATTGAATGAACAATCCTGTGAGCGGACGCAGAGTGCGTTTGCACCTACGCCTGCATCAAATCATATTTACAAGTCTAAAACCACGAGTATTTATTTGTTATATCCCTAAGTACTTTTTGGTAAGACCTTAGAATTGACAACTAACTTGTAACTTATTCATTAGTGGAAAGTTAAACTAACATGCATGATGGGAAAATGAACTAGCATGTATGATGGGAAAATGCATTGATGTCAAATTGTTATAAAGGAAATGTAACCCCTTATTGAAACAATGGAAATTTCCATTTTCAAGAAAAAAAGATTACAAACTAGTGTTTCAGGTGGTTATCATTAGGTGGTAGGCTTACCTTGCTAAAGGAAGTATTAGAAAGTCAACCTGTCTATTGGTTGTCTTTAGCAGTGATTCCATGTTCGGTATTAAATTCATTGAGGAAATTAATGATCAATTTCCTATGGAAAGACAATCGGGACACAAAGCATTATCACCTTTGTAAGTGGGATCAGATTTCATTACCAAATCACTATGGGGGTTAGGGTCTTCGAAATATTATGGATTTTAAGCATGCTTTGGCTGTGAACTCGCTCTGGAGGTTATTAATGAGTTATGGTATATGGAATCGTGTTATAAAGGACACATACCTTCCACACACCACTATCAAAAATTGGTTCAGGTTTGCGACCTTTCAGCAAAAGGCAACTACTAGAATTTGGGGCGGACTTCTAAAGTCAATCCATTTAATTAATCATTGGTTGAGTTGGAACCCAGGGACGAGGCAACTCATTTCCATGGGGAAAGATAAGATTCTAGGGATGGGGGAGAAATCCTTTCTCTCTATCCAAATGATATCTGCTCTGCATCATAAGAATATATATACACTGGCTTAGGAACTGAAGACCAACGATAGCTCTCCTTTCACGGATTATTGGCTTAGAAGTAATGAGATTGGTCTTTCAAGTGATCTTGCCAATGAGTGGGATCACTTCATGAAGGAATTAATGGACTCTGGAGCTTATTTGCAGAATCGTGAAGACACATTGCTATGGACAGGTGGTGACCACTCTGGAATACCAACTATAAAAAAAAATTATTGGGCCATTCTGTCAATGAAGAACTTGAGGAAATTTGGGGGCTGGCGCAGAGCGATGTGGAAATGGAAAATACAATTGAAAATTAAACTATTCATATGGTTGGCAATGGAAGGAAAGATCCTCACCTGGGACATTATTCAGGCCAGAGGCAGAGAAGGTCCCGGGATATGCTATTTATGTAATCAGGATTAAAAAACAATCGATCATTTATTCCTTCACTGTCCTTTTACCCAGTCTGTATGGAACAAGGTAAGAATAATGCATGGTTATAAAACTAATTGGTTTGGTGTTAATTTGGCAGAATGCATTAAGATTTGGTATGAGGATAAGTCGGTTCCATCGACTTTGGCTGCACTTATTTGCTGGAACATATGGAACGAAAGGAACAAATCCATTTTCGAAGGGATTTGTCCCTCACATCTTGCAGTGATCTATAAATCCATTGCTCAACATCTTGGCAATGAAGGGAAAAAAAGGATAAACTCCCGAGGAGTATTATGTTACAACAACAAATCAATTTTCCGATTGCATATTTTGGTGGGGTTGCCCAGCGGGATGGAATCTATTGTGGTGCAGGTGGAGTTATGAAATTTCCATATCAATCTATCACAAAATGGACATACAACTACAACAGAGGAACTAATACAAAAGATGAAATTTTAGGAGCATGGGCTACCCTCGTTATGGCTTCTCATTTATCCGTCAATTGCTTACAAATTCTGGGAGACTCCAAAGTAGTGATTTATTGGTTATCAAACAGGGGCACTCTCAAAGGATGTGCTATCGAGGGATGGAAAGACATGATAAAGGATTTGGTTAAAGGATTCGCCTTCATCAGTTTTGATCATATTCCCAGGGATTTCAACAAGGATGCAAATTTCCAATCAAAGCAAGCGCTTGAGAACCAGAAGGATGCATCGTATATTATCATTGGATCAATGGTATAGAGGGACAAAGAAGACATATCAACTTCCTATAGTGCTGCAGTTTTTATGTCTGTTGATGCCCTATGTTTTTGTTGTTGATGTAATGGCGTATTTTTGCCAGTTCTGAGGTTTCTTTTTGTTTATAGATATAATACATATTGACCTGGTCTAGGTTACCACTCAGAATCATATAGTTTTTTATTTGTTTTGGGTATGTAATTTTTTCGATCCATCTGGAGGAACAATTTATGCCTAGTTTATGGAGGCAAAAATGTAAAAGAATTATAATATCAATATAATTGAGATAATTTTTCTGTTGAAAAATAATTTTTCCTTGATTTTTTTTGTCGAATTTGAACAAATCTCTTATAGTTCAATCTTACTTTATCATTAGTCACATGTGATTTTTCAACACTTTGAATGAGAATTTAGTTGTAATATTGACATCTATGCGAGAATAAAGAGTAAAGGAAAGTCAAGGTCAAGTAGTGACTATTATCCTTAGATATTTCAAAATAAATTTTTAGGATTTACACATCTGAAAGAAAGATAACAATAACGATATCGTTAAAGAAGGTTACACAACCTTCAAGCCATAGTCAAGAGCACCAAATAATGATATCGTTAAAGAAGATTACACGAATATAGTATTAGGAAAAATGAATCATAAATAATGCATTCTAAATGATTTCCAAAGTATATATTCCAAAATGGCCCAAAAGTATATATAATGGCCCATCAAGTCCAAAGTACGCGTATTGTGTAAATAACTTATATATTACATACCGGCATATCGCGCACAAGTTACAAAATGGGACATGGTGCGTAAAAGAAAAATGAAACATTGTGTTTAAAGTACAAAATACATATGTAAAACATGACAAAGAGAAGAACTGATTGACGCTCACACCTTAGCCATTTATAAAGGCATCTACAAAGTTATAATATTCCTCTTGTTTTTCCTATGACGAAGATTGAAGTTATCTCCACCTAGGATTTGTGTTCATTTCTAGGGATTGCAAATGAAAGAACATTTATGAGTTTTTTTCCTATTTAAAATCAATAAACTTAAAAAATAAAATTATTATTTAATATAACAAAATTTCACCTTGTGAGTTACTATTTCTTATGGTGTCTTCTTCCTCTTTACAATCATATTATGCAAAATTTACAAATAATCATTTTGTTTAGCCAATTATGAGCACCTATATGGAATTTGATATTTGGTCAATAACACGTTCATATACTATTTGGCTCACCATGAAAATTAGAGGTGGGATAGGAGATTGGCATTCTTGGTTAGGAGATGGAGCTATTGATTGAACATTATTATGAGGCAACAACAATAGATGGGGCAATAGTAGATTCATTGCCAATATATGTAATAACAATAAATGCATTACCAATAGACACAATGATAGTAGATACACCAATATTAGAGTCTACAATAGTGGGAGCACGAAAGTTAATAGTGGGTATAGTAGCACATGAAGGAGAAATAAACCCACATGTTCATTCTCACTAGAAGGGAAGTACATAAGGCCTCTAAAACTATGGTGTTGATGGGCCATAGAAAACTCTTGGCGATGGTTACAATTAGTATGTGTGAACCAGTGAAATGCATAATTTAAATTTTAAAATGAATAAAATACACATCAATGGATAAATTTAATTTGTAAAATACCTAGGAGTAGGGCATATTGTTAGACATTGTAGGCTTGATAGATGTAGTGACAAATGAGGTAGGAAAAAAAGGCATCCAAAATTAGAATAGATGTGGGGGTGGAAAAAGATCCAATGATGAATGCAGACACAAGAAGTGGAATACATTATGAATCTATAAAACATTGATTATGCATATAACATATTTTCATTAAAACAAATTGATTGGTCATGAAATACCTAAATGTGGGCCATGATGATAGAAAATGCAATGTCAACGACTAGAAAAACATCCAATATATGAACAAGTGGTGCAAGATAACCTTGAACAACACCTGTTATGTGCTGTGAACAACATGTTTTGCAGAAGTTGGGCATATAAAAAAATGAAAACATTAACCATAAACATAACAAACATAACAATAAACTATAATTTGATAGAATTAATTGGAATGTAATACTTGGATTTGAGTTATATCATGAAGAACTAGAATGCTAATGGGTGTAGGGATAGATGTTCCAACAACCTATGGTCTAGGTGGACAATGCTAAAATGTTGTCATGTGTTCTTATAGTCTTATCTAAACTTGACTCCAGTGAAGCATGCTCATAGAAGCTAGAAGGCCAATGGGTGCAATGACCACTAATATCTAAACCTTAGATGGAGGTGGTGCATAGTCATCACAATAGGACTACTCCTAGGTGATCAAATGCTCCACAACCATGAAGGGAACAATAGGTGGATGTACATTGATAGTGACAATGGGATGGAAACAAAAACTTCTCAAATGAATTTAAGTGCAAACACATTTTAATTACAAATTCAAACTACATAATTTAATCACATCATACTTACATATTACCTACTCCTTGTGGCCAACCTCAGTCATAATGGAAATACTAGAACTAGGAAATATGGGGTCAACAACCTACATATCAATGATTCAAAAACATAATTAAGTACAAATTAACAACCTTATTAATAAGTATTAGTGTGATTACTTTAAAATTCATTATAAAACATTACATATCACTTAGTGATTACCTATGTGTGATATGTCGCCATCGAACATACGATGCCAACCACTACATCAAAAATCCCTATCAAGTCACGAATATTAAAATTATTTTGATAAAAGATAAACTAGTCTACTAAGATGGGAGACAAGGAATGCAATAACTCATTTTCATAAGGGATGGTAGTCTCTCTAGTTGAGCACTACAAACACATATCTCAAGATGATTACATCGATATAAAAAATTGAAGAACAACATCCAAGCAAATAATATAATCTTAAGAAACTGATATTACCTACTAGTTGACCCATTGTTGGTGCCAACACCAATGCTGGAAATAAGAACAACATTATCAACACTTACCAACATATAAACAAATAAAAAAAAAGTAACCACTTCTTAAGAAATAATGCAATGAAGCAATTCAGTGAACAAATAAATAAAAAACATCCCCGAGGTGTAGGACAGTCGCTGACAGAGTGTGTTGTTAAGGCACTCCATGATGTTAAGTCACCAGTTCGAAACCTGCAGGGAAAAAAAATCCAACCATGTTAAGGGTTATTGTGGCTCAGGACATGTGCAATCCCCAGGTGATTTTGACGGCTTATATGCCCCCGAGTCGCGGTTTCTCAAGCCACGAGGTAGTCCCACAGATCACAAACAAACTAGCAAACAAATAAAAAAAAACAAATAAATAAACAACATATAAACCATTTAAAAACAATACAGAGGAATCCTTGACGCTACAGAGAGAATGACCAATGCATTGGGTAGTTGTTGAAGTGGTGATCCCTATGTCTACAATGAGGTTAGTGAATTGCGTATAAAAAATTAAAACTTTCTATTATAATTTAGCTATTGAGAATACTTGAAAGAAAAAGAAACAAATGTAATCCATCAATGAATAAAAAATCATCTTAGTGATTACCTAGGTGTGCACAACATAGATAGTGGATGATGTCGTTGTGATGATCTCATCTATAGTAGAGGTGGCCACATGAATATTACGAGGTGGTGGAGATGGAACTAACAACTACATGTTTAAAACCTAGATATTAGCTTTAGAGATAGTTAAAAAAAATCAATGTGAACAAAATAACTTAACTAGTTATGATTCCCAAAACAATTTGTACATATCAATGTACTTAGCTCACTATGAGGTGAAGAACTGTGGAAATTTTAGCCACAAAGTGTGCATGGATGTGAACAAAATCATTCCCATTGCTATAAGATCGTCTGATCCTACTGTTAGATGGCGGCCCAGCCTCACTAGTAGATGATGGTCTCAATTGATGAATATCCTCAACAAAGGTGCCATGACACACCATTGTTTGTGTCAACTAGAGCAATGCATCTTGTATTTCTAGAAGAAAACTAGGTGCAAGAGGAAATTGTGGCCTAGGTAAATGCCTATGGGATCAGGGGATTGGGTAGTTTTGATCTACATGCCTTGCATTGGATCAGTAATGTGGCATCCGTAAACAAATCCCCTAGAATGCTAAGTGTTGAACGTAGTTAACATGTTTTTTGAACAAGAACTCTACATGTAATTTCCTCAAAATATATAATGGAATTTCCCGATTGTTACGTTGTAGCTCATTAAAAACAATGTATCACCTATCCATCAAATTATCTATAATTGTTTGATAAGTGCATCACTCAATAGAAACAAGGTTGCATGGCAGCGTATACCTACCACTATGCAGTTATAATAAAATAAAAGTTATACATATATCTACTGGCTCTATTGTTATAGACTTTATAGCCCCCGCTACATCTGTAACAAGACAGGTAGGTAAATGACAAATCATAGCTAGCTTTCCATGTGTGGTTGCATATACATGTGTTGTCATGTTATACAAAAAACATACATTTATTGTGTGTCTAGAGAAATGTGAACCTACATATATGATAAGATTCGTTCTTTCACATACACCCTTCCTCCCATCTGACCATTAAATAGAATTTGACAGCCACCTTTCACTACAAATTTTGAATAAATTATTGCCATTCAAAGATAATTTGCTATGGCATCTTAGATATGTAGTATATTTCCTGCGTGTTACAAATAAAGACAAGACAAAATGGGCTAATCGCATGAAGCAATATTCCTTCAGAAATGGCACAGTAATATTGAATACTATTTCTATATGCTATTCCCAGCCAAAATGCACAATATATACACCTGCGTTGTCTGAAATAACAAATTAAATCTCATAAAAGCGAATACCCAATAAGCTATAACACAATAAAACCTGAAAATATTTTAAAACAACGCAACCATGAATCCATGCCAATATTTTGAAACCACGCTTGTAAAAATATAATATACGGAAATTTCTAACATGGAAGTAGTGTTATAGAATTCTATTTCAACTATCTAATTATTATGCGAAGAAACTTGTAATATCTTTGAAGCTTCATCTTTGAAGGTCTTGTACATTGTGCAGGAACTCTTTTATACCATTCAGAAAAATCCATTCTTCAATCTGAATAAAGTACAACAAAATTAAATAGAATCTGGAAAGAGCGTAACCTGCCAATAATCCAATGGATGAATGATTTCAATAAGAATTATCCACTGAACATCATAACCCACCATTCCTAAACTCATTCCAATGCCAAGAACAACCCACGTTAACAGAAATGCGCACGCTAGTCTAGAAACTCAGCCCATGATCTTTCCAAGGTTCAAGGCCACAACCAAATTATTCAGTTGGAGTTGATTAATCCCCATAATTTTCTTCAAATTAGAAGAGTAATCGGAAAAATCGAAGTTGGTGCCATTTATAGATTGGATCCATATCACCGCTACAAAACAAGTCCAATGTTTGATGGCCAGTAACTTAGAGAGAGGCATATTGACCTCATTGTATACTTGTGCCACATATTCAAGTTATGAATCCTTACCTCGTTGTATACATGCACCACAGATTTTATGGATAGTTTCCTTGGTACAAGGTTATCAACAATAACATGATTTTCAATCATACCAGTAAGCAAACACAATGGCACCTTTGTTTCAGATTGATAAGCAGAAGAATAAGAAACAACAACTAAATTTCATTTTCCAAACTACCAAGTACAAGTCTGCCTTGATCTCTTCACGTGCTATTGATGCCCAAGGGAACGCCAACACTGTTAACAAAGAGACTTCGTCTAGAGATGTGATAGCATTGTGTAACCATGGCCAACTACAAGAGGCTCTTCACATGTTGCAGATGACAGCCCAACCAGATTCCTCTGCATACTCTTATCTCCTTCAGTGCTTTGTCCATGAGAAAACACTGCCAGACAACAAACTGGTCCATGCCCACATGATTCAAATGGGGTTTAACCATGATATCTCTTTACACAACAAGCTTGTTAACATGTATGCCAAATGTGGCAGTTTAGTGGAAGCTCGCCGAGCATTGGACGAAATGCCTGACCGAAATGTGGTCTCATGGACTTCCATGATTTCAGCTTACTCCAAGCATGGTTACAGTGAAGAGGCCTTGAGACTCTTTTACCAAATGTGGAAAACAAGCATTCAACCCGATTAATTTGCATTTGCCACTGTTTTGTCGACTTGTGCCTTCCTGGGTGAAGAACATCGATAACCTGCCAAAGGCGAAAAAAAAACATATGGTGAAACTTAATACTCAGACATCGAATGGACCCAAAACCAACATCTAAGGAGGAGCTTCGTCAGAAAAAATAGAAATGGAGGGCACACAAAATACTTACAAAATGCTTCCTTGCCAGAAGCTTGTTAGTCATGAACTTACGAGTTCTAATTGTAACAGCTCTAGCGTCTGCCATTGTTGATGGTGTTGAGCTTCTCCTTCTCGTTCTCCTTGAATATATCTCTGCCTCGACTCTCTATTGTACCTAGCTCAATGTTTGCATGTTATACCCATGTCCAGTATGGAGACCGCCACATTGCCACTCAACAAATGGCCATGGCATAAATAACGACAACAACTAGCCTGCCAAGGAAGTTGTAGAAATATAGTATTGAAAAACTAACATTTAGTGTTTATAAGTAATGCTAGCATTAATTTCCAGTAGTACTCAGTTGGGGAAAAATTACTAGGCAAATGTTTTCTTTAAACTAAGATTGAGGTGCAAAATTTAGACCGCTCCGCAATAACAGGGTCATTTGAACCACCAATCAAACATCAGGAAAAATGCTTTAAACTAATTAAAATAAATAAATAAAATCAGTTTGTAATGTTATACTTTTGATAAAGCTCAAATTTTTGTTAATCAAATCTCAACTAATAGCTGGTAAACACATATTGATTATTATATACCTATGCATTCGTAAGGTATAATAAGATCTCTCCTAGTGTTTAAGTGTTAGTTAGTATGAGGGTTTATGAAAAGCGCAAACGTACCCTCTTTGCTATTCATTAATTTTTATATTGCTTCATAATACAACCCATTTACATTTTCAAAGTGTTTCTTCTCTTTATATAATGTTATTTTCCAAAGTGCGTCGTATTCTTGGGAAATTGTACCAATAATTCCATCAGTTTTGCAAAGTGAACATTGAAGTGGGTCTCCAACTCAAATGTCTCAGTTTCTAATCTCCAATAGGATCTTGACATTTTGGTTTACATGTGGTGGAAAATTTGCTTAAAAATCTAGAAATAGGGGGTTATCATTACAAATTTCAGGGTTTTCATTGGTGGTTTATGTTTAGATTTTTGGATTTGTAAGATGAGGGTTTGGATTTCTATGACCATTTCAAAACCTCCACAATAGAATATTAATAATAAATAATGTAAATAAAAAAATTAAGAAAGGATTATAAATATTAAATGCAATAAATATATTGTGAGGAAAATAATTCCTACGTAGAACCCACTACCAAATCGGCCAACAAATCCAAAGCTGCCAAATCTGCTATTAAATCCGAACATTGGCATTTGTGGGAATTTTTCTCTTCAAACTGCAAGCTTGCTTTGTGATGAGAGGCTGAAATTAGTCGAGAAAGACACTATCTTTTTTTTTTTTTTTATACCCAAAACCAAACACATTAGGGTTATGGAGAAATACAAGTTTTCTGTTATTTAGAAACATGTGCAGATAAATATATATTTCTAATGTGAAGAAAGATGCACATCGGTTTAGAGGAAGAGAAATGCTAACATAATTTTTAAGTTTTTTTTTTTAAATATGATAAATTGTTTCTTTTAAAATATGATAAATTGTTACAATATATATATTTTGTTAGACAAATAAAATAAATGATTAAAAACAAATTTATATTTTAAATTTGTTTTTTTTAAATAATGATAAATTATTAATTTCAATAAACAATAATCATAATCATTATTCCCCACTTTAATATTAATATTGTTAATAATTTTTTAATTCAATATTTATCATATTCTTTTATTATATAACATACTTTATATTTTTTTTTTCCACATTAATATTTTCCTATTTGCTTTTTGTCCAAACAAATGAAATTCTTATGTAAACATCATCTAAGAGTGACAAATGAAATTCTTCTGTAAACATCATCTAAGAGTGACAGCCTTATTGTTTTAGGTTAACACAAGTTTCATAACCATTTGACTAAGACTAGAGGGTGGCCAGTGGGCACTTGCTTGCCTCTCTCCTTGGCAGTGAAAACCTATCCACAAGAGACAAATTGCATCACTCTGAACCTCATCTAAGTAGGTTATAGCTCCTGCTAGGTCTGTAGTGATGCTCTCTTAAAGATACAAGGCACTTAAATTACCTATTTATAATCGATTATAATCAATCAATTAGAAGTAATTTAACCACTTACTCCAAATAATTAATATTTTCCAAATTATACATATTAAAGTGATAAAACACTTTATTAAAAATGATTGCAATAAAATTTACTCCAACTCCATTCATTATGAAACCATAATCCAATCAACAAACTCTAAATATGTTATAATAAAAATTTACTAATAGACGAGTACAACATCAAGAAGCTGGTTATTCACGAAATACCTATCTATTTATATGAGTAGTAAAACAACATTTAAAAAAAAACATGTTCCTATATAGTAGTTAAAATAAAAATATTTTCAAGCTCTCTGTATTGCGAAATTCTTAAAGTGAGGCAACTAATTCCGTGAGTGTCCATAGTGGTCACTTGTCCAGGTTTATACTATTTGAGATTTCGGAATAGTCGAAGAAATATATAAGTATATTAAAATTCGGTCTTAATTTTAACTTTGGTTCCATGGTCTAGTGGTCAGGACATTGGACTCTGAATCCAGTAACCCGAGTTCAAGTCTCGGTGGAACCTTTATTCTTTTTTTTTTTTATTTTCTTCTACCTGTCACAGAAATAACAAAAACATTTCTTTTATTTATTTATTTTATTCCACCTGTCACAGAAATAACAAAAACATCACCGACTGACTAGGAGAGACGGACCGACTGGGAAGGTTGGCCGAGATTCGAACTCCCGCCGTCGGATTTGATGAAGTTTGGTTGTTTTGGTCCTTTTTCTTCGACATGTGACAGAAATAACAAAAACATCGACTGGGATGGTTGGCTGAGATTCGAATTCCCGCCGTCAGATTGGATGAAGTTTGGGAAACGAAGAGAGGAAAAAGGATTAAAATGCTATGATTATGTTTTTTCCCAAAATTCGGTTCTATTTTAGTTAAAAAGATAAAAAAAATACTCAATCATAATTTTATTGATAAAAGAGTGCAAATGCACTAAATTAAGATACTTTGCTTTGTAATTAAAGGTGAGTTGACTTTTTGGTTGAGGTGGTTTGATGAATGTGGGGAATTTGTGTGAGTAATTTTTTAATCTGAGTTTAAATTTTTTTATGAGATTATGGTTCATTGTGATTTAATTTGAGTATATGTAGGGTATTATAATTTGAAATTGTGATCTAATTTGGATATAGGTAGGGCAGTGTATTTTGAAATTATAATCTAATTTGGGTATAGGTAGGGCATTCTAAGAAAAAATGTTTTTTATCTTATTTTCAACCCTCTTAGTGTCTAAACAATGATAGATTCTTTAAGTGGTGAGAGTTTGTTCTTCATGGTAAAAAACTAGAGATACTTGTGATCTTCTAGATCATCGTTGACCACCTCTTTGTGTTATCTTAATTTTCTTTTATCCTCTAATTTTTTATTACCCCACATATTCTCCTTAAATTTAGAAGTAATAATATTTTCAATATTATAGATATTTTATAGAATGACTTATTTTTATATTCCCAATAATTTACCAAAAACTTGGTATATTTATGTCACGTTGATAGTTTTGGGTAAAGTTTGAGGCAATTTTAGAGAGCCTCTTATTAAGCAAAATGTCCTTTTAATTTTTTAAATGATATAATATTATTTTTTAATTGACTATAAAACTTGATTGGACAAAAAAATTGGCTTGAATTAATAATCCCCACCACGTAAGAATATAGCAATAGCTTAAGAAAAATGTGAGTCCACTTCTTAATATTTTCATATACTTTATGGAAAAAATAGGTATTCATTTTCTTTTTAGAAAATAGGAAAATGTCTTTTTATTTTTAGTTTCGAAATTATATAATGTTATTTTTTTTTATTGATTATAAGATTTGATCTGACCAAATAACCTAAAATGGAGGTGGAGGTGACAATTAGAAAAAAAAAATCCTCCAATCCCTACTTAGAAATTAGAAATTAATTATATAATTAATAATTATATTACTAATAATATAATTAATAAAATTAATGATATAATTAGTAATTATATTACTTATAGTATAATTAATAATTGTTTGATGGTATGTAAATCTCAATACACATAAAACTAGCATTTCAATTCATTTGAGATGCACCTAGCATAGTGTCAATGCATGTGGCTTTAACATTTCAATTCATTTAAAGCCTTAAACTCAAGTGAAAAGGCGATAACATTTCAATTATTTTCATTCATTCGAGAGTAACTGCACCTAGCATCACGTCAATATAGGTGGCTATAACATTTCAATTCAATTTGACCTCCAAAACTCAAGTGTTTTAATTGTAGTGCATCATCAATTCAATACTCAATAAAGGTCTCCTTGGAAAATTCTATTCTTCGAAGGACAACACTTTCGAAAGATTTATTCGAATACACAAGTTAAATGAATTGAATAGATCGATTTAGTACTTTGAATTATGCAATTTGATGGCTTTTGAGAAGAGAATGTAATTCTCCTCTTTAGTTGTGTGTTTGAATGATTTTGCAAGTAGATTTGATGAGGGGGTGTTGTGATGTTGGAGAGAATGTGAAATTTGGATGAACCATGTCCTTTACAATGACTATGCTTGCTTTTTTATATAGATTTGAGTTATTTGAGAAAAAACAATTGGACTACTTGTTGCGAGCAATTTGTTGGACACATATTTTATAATGAAACCCACACAACTTTTACTACATTATGGTCATAGATCTAGAAATATATACAGAGAAAGGTTGATAGATGTGTGTGTCATGTGTTAGATGCTACAAATTCACAAAAAACTTAGGATTGTCCTGGAAGGTTTCATGTTCTACATGTGCCTTGAGAAATTGAAATTAGCCTCTTTTGGGTGTTCAATTTTCATGGAAAAATGGAGGAAATGATATCAAGTGGGTGATGGTAACAACGATCACTAGTGTTAGGGAGAGGCTAGAAGGCATGGATATCCCTTGAACATTGTACCATATCAACTCATCATTGTCGGGTCAATTAATTGTCGTTAATAAACCCATTTTACTTGTCAATCCAGTTCATAAACTTGTGAGATGTATACGCAGTATGTGCAGGTAAAAGATGGAAGCTAGAAATATTTTATCTTCTCAGGGGATAGGTAAACCACACTACAATATGATCATTCATCAAAACAAAAAGAAACTAGTGAGCAATCCCTTTTGAACAACTTCACTTTGTCCATAGGATTGATATTGAGTAAGGGTAAAATTAATAGCTCTGCATATCATGCCTAGATAACTGATATATGCATGATCATGTCCCTTAATTTGTTCTCAGCCTAATGCTCGATCAATGGATGTTTAAGTGTTCTCAAACAAAAGATTCAAGTGTTGGTAAATAACTTAAAGACAAGGACATATAACTAATTCTTTTATCAAATCTCCTTCTAGTATCCAATAGGAAATCTTTCACTTTGATAAGCTAAGTGTTCATGCTTCTATATACAAGGTTACATATGATAATAAGAATCCAAATTACTTGTCAAAAACTAATAAAACAGAGTGTTGACTACGGTCACAAGTTTTACTCCAACTATTTTCTTTAATCGGTCAATTGTAAGGATGTCGAATTCCTATTCAATGCTACTGATCTTATATTGAATCCCTTAGTCTAGGGTTAAAGCTCGTGAATAGTAAATTCAAGGCTTGACCCACAATCAATATACTCAATGCAATGAACATGTGGTGGCACCACATTTCCTTTATACAAACACTTTTCTTGCACATAGGTGTGACTCAACTGTCATGCAGTGTTTAGTATTAACCATGTGATAGGAATAATAATGAGAACTATTGAAAGGAAATCAACAATCCTTCAAGATTAATTCTCAAAAGGAGGCTCAAGACATATCCAGGTTTGAATTTCCTTCTATAAGTGATTAAATTCACCTTTACAAGACCGTGTGATCTAATTGTAAACAAGATTATGAAACTTGCATCAACCAGAAAGATTAACAATGATTTCAACAAGATAGCAAACCACTCAAAAATAAGTGTTTATCCTCTGAGAAACATGAAGATGGCACCATTAGTTATCTCTGGAGGTCACACAATGATATACTATATCACTCATCAATAAAAATCCCGAGACTGTCCTTAGGTGGGAAATCTTTACAATCAACTCTGGAAATTATAGTTTAATACTACAGGAACAACATTAAATAAGGTAACAACCAAACTTTTTGAAGCAGGGTTGCGATATATCTAAGTAATATTACACTAGTTCATTAACTATCTTATCCTCATTCAAAGATGACTCTTATTAGAGTTTCATTTATGCTACTCAATACATTCGTTTGGTCTCAACAAAGACTTACAACAATTATTAACCTCCCAGTTTTGACCTTACAACAAGGTTTTGAATATACTCATCCACATTTAAATGTTCATGTATTTCAATAATAATTGGCCAATCCTTGACAGGTTAAATGATTTAGAATAAACCAGAACTCTTTGTTTTGCATTCACCAAAAGAAACTCAACAATATAAAGCATCAAATTAACTCATAAATTCAAGATTCGTTCATTGAGAAACATGACAGAGTTAATGTGTTAACAATAAGACAAACCCCATATGTAATTTAGGATTAACTATGCAATCAAAATTAAAGGAATTTCTCACCCGGAACAAGACTCAATGTCTGAAGATTACTACGCATTCAAACAAATGGAAATTCTGTAAACATGCACACAATCTGCAATTTCAATCTTTAAATTAATTCCTATAGTATATAAAGAAATCAATTAAACGAACTAAACTAAGTTAAAGATACAACTTAGCTCTGTGTCCCTGGAATTGATGGGCCCTTTCCAATCCTGTAGCGAGTTGTGGAGAGTTACAAAATCACGAATAGATAGATCTCATGAACTAGAATTAGAGCTTTATTAACAACAGAGTATCCAAAGATTACAATGCCTTGATCACATTTCTATATACAAAAGTCTAACAATGTAGAACAACAACAAAACTTGTCTATTCCTTCAATTAAAGAGTTACAAAGACATTGTTCCATACCGATTTATAGAGTGAATATATTTTTATAGAAAATCACTAAGCTAAGGATGAAATTGACCTCCTCTGTTCTTGTGGAACATGAAGGCAATAATAGTTACGTAAAACCATCAAATCAAATTGGCTTTGTTTCTTTCCAGTTGTTCATACACATTTGGTAAATATCAGATCTGGTTTTCTATTCATAAAGCATGAATTGTAATTTGTTGAACTTCTTGAAAAGCATGCACACATAAAATATGGACAAACCCAGATTGGGAAAACCTCGATATCTCCCTAATCGTGCCATATTTCAGGAATTTGCTCGTGAATGACCAAATTGAGACCATCATGCACAATAACCACTTTCTCGATTTCTCAGATTCTTCTTAGTTTTCCCACAATTCTCCCCGAAAGTTGATTGTTGCTAATTCAACACATTTTTTAACTAAAAACCCTCAATCATGCTTGGAGACCGCCTTGTGCGACCTGGGCACAAAGAAAGGCACACACACCTTGTTGGGGTTAGATCTTCAAAACCCATGTGTCTATCTTCCACCTGGGTGCATGCATATATGCAAACCTACAAACTTGGGTATTGGAACAACTGGAGGTACATGAACAAAACTAGCATTCTTCATTAGCAAACGTAGCTTAAAAGATCATGTTAATCTACCAAAAGCTTAGGAAACATATTGAAATAAGAAACTATACTTCAAGATGCTTGTTGAAGAGTTTGAGGGCTTAGAAGCATGAGGTTGGTGATATTATGGTTAATTTTAGGTTTAGAAGTAGGATAATAATGGAAAAAATGTGGTTTAATATGACAATTTGGGAGGCCAACAATCATCTCCTTGAATTGAAGTGGTTGTCAATGCCTTTGTTGCTTTGTCATCTACAACCATTGCTTCGGAGAAGTCTAATTTTTCTTACTCAAAAATTTTACTTTGACATTCTCTAATAGTGGGTGTCTAACATTTCATTTTAATTCAACTTTTTTTCCATGTGGGGGTCTAGTATATGTTACTCTTTTTCCCTTGTTTTCTAGTTCTCCAAATTTGCAAACAAATACCATGCGTCCTACCAAGCTTCTTTCCCTTTCCATTGCTCATATTCTAGTTTTCAAGTATTTATAGACACTATTCTTGATGTATAAAAAATTACTATGAACATCGAATGTATAGATGTTGTGAGTTTAGTTGTCGATAAAGAAAATACAAAAGGAATTGATTACCACACTCACTAATTGCATGCTTCATATTTATGTTGAGTAGGATGAATTGTTGTGGGCATTGGTTGGTTGATGTATTACTTTTTCGTAAGTCCTGATGGGTTTGTGTGTTTTTCTTAGGTTTGCATCGCTGTGTATTGTTTACATCTTAGTGTATTACCACATGGTTATATAAGACCACAAGGAATCGATTTTATTTAAAATGTGTTTTTGGATAATGAAGGATGGAGTGGCAACATCTCTTAATTCAATTGGGATAACAAACTTGAAGGAGCTCAAATGCTCTTAGCTTAGGTAAACATTTAAAGTTGGTTTATTTTCAGTTCTTTTGTATTTTTTCTCTCAATGCTCTGATTTTCTATATAGGAGTGTATCTCCTATGAGAATTCCTTGAAGACATATAAGACAAATGTAGATTCCTGTATATGTGCCTTAATGCAAAAAAGTAGTACTATGGAGATTCAGACAACTCCAAGTTTCACTATAAAATCTCACTAAATTCCTTTGGTAATGTTAATTTTATGAAGTAATTTATCTTAAGGTGTGTCATTTAGGAGTGTCTCTTAAATTATCTAGTCACTCATAGTAAAATATTTTTTGAAAGACAAAATAACTTAACTTGGGAACACAAGTTTATGTGAAATATGTAAGCCTTTAAACATATGATTGACAATATTTCATGCGAGACAATACTGTGTGTTTTTGTATCGAGAGAGAGAGAGAGAGAGAGAGAGAG
>ML800239.1:365023-395706 GCA_009831015.1 Picea engelmannii | reverse complement strand
CGCTGATGATGTCCATATACCTGTCGGGAATCATTTCCATATCCATTTCCTTTCGATCTTCGCTCACTATTTCCATTTCGGTTTGTGCTTCACCGACCATTTCCATGTCCATTTCCGTTTGTACTTCTATGGTTACTGTCACTGTTGGAGTTCGTTCGTAGCCAGAGGTCTGAGAATTACATATAAAATAGCTGAGCACCACAGAAAAATATGTAAGAAGAGGGAAGTACAAATTTGATTCGTTAAAAATACCATTACTTATTTATACCTAAGAGGAGGCGGAGGCTAATTTTATTATTAATGAATTAAGGTTAGAGTAGCTAGTCGGCCATTTCTAAGTTTATGAGAAACTAAGATATTTGGGAGTCGGCCACCTGGCTCACCGACCTTTAGCTTTCATATTTAGCATCAGTCTTAAAAAAGTTCATCCTTCGTGTCAAATTTTTTTGGGTCTATCCAAACCATCATTGGCAAACCGTTAGGGTTCGTTGTTAAACCATTGGCAAACTATTTTACTTAACCAAGTTTGAAATTTGAAATTCTTTTAGATTTTTTAATTAATTTTTAGATTCTTTAATTAATTTTCACGAAATAGATATCTTCTATATCTAGTTTTTCAGTTTTTTTTATTTGATAGTATTCCAATTTTATGGTTTTAAATTTAATGCTTCTTTGTAAAGTTAAATTCTCTGTACACTATATTTTTCGAATTGAATAACAACTCATTGTTGTACTTTATTTTCCAAAAATGTGAAAAGAAAAAAGCATTGTTTGAAGCGTGCATGACACTCTTTTGGAATCATAAGTTATGGGTTAAGATTGAATCAAAATGAAAGTACAACTTTGTTATTAATATAAAAATATATATTAAAATAATTAAATACATTATATATATGTTTTCATTTTTAAAACGACATTTTCAATGTTTTAAATATTTTTAAAATATCAATAATTTATATTAATCTGGATTTACAAGAGAAATTATATATATATAATTAACAATATTAGGTAGTTTTAATGAGACATACAAAGGATATGGCTTCTAAAGTAAGATCTGAAGCTCTTTATGATTAGTTAAGAGCTATTTTTCATGAGATGCAATGAAACATGTGATAGATACCAGATTTAAATGCATTTGAAAAGAGTGAAAATCTATCTCCTTAAAAACTACTAAAAAATCATTTAAGTGATGTGATTTTTCCTTAAATAATAATAAAAAATCATCTTATATTTATAGATAATAATAAATAAATCCTCATTATTGATTAACAACTAATTTATGATAAATTTTACCACCAAAATAAGTAGACACCAGGATATCATTTTATAATTTGGAATCGATTTTTCATGAGTGTAGCCAGTGCAGGACCTGATATACTTGTTGAACTCCTATCGAAGTTTCGACCAATAAAAATGTTTCTACAACATTGCCACTGTCTTTTCGACATTGAAGTGTCATGCCAAACGATTGTAGTGGGCTTCCTAGATCAACTTTGCTCACTCACTTGATGGAACAAATATATGGACCACACGACACAACAATCCATCCTGAAGATGGAAAATAGTGACAATTGCGTTTGTGCCCAACATTTGGTAGGTGGTGGGGAATTTTGGATCTGTCTCATAGGGTCTAGCACCGTGGTGAGTGTTGCGACTGGCGGTCTTATGAGGCAATTAGTGACACGGTTGATGCTTCCTATTTTATACTCGATGTTGAGGTGGAATTGTTGCAAGTATGTAGACCACTTCTGATGGAAATCATTCTACAATTTTGCTTGTGCCTGCATGAACTTCCATGGATTATGATCAGTGTGGATGGTTATCTCCTTCCGAAGAATGTAATGTCTCCACTAGTGGAAGAAATGCACAATGGAGTACATTTATTTATCATAAGTAGGGTAATTATGGACAACATCTGATAGTGTCTCACTATGATAGGCCACGGGGTGGTCGTGCTGAGTGAGAATGACACCCATAGCATAGTCAGAAGCATATATCTCGATCTCAAAGGGTTGTTGCATGTTCGATAGTGAAAGTATAGGGGTTGAGCACAAGAGCTGCTTCAAATCATCGAACGCTTGTTATCAGGACAAAATCCACACAAATTTGACCTTACCACTACCCCTGGTTACTTTGTTGAGGGCCCATGCAATATGGAAGAATCCCAACATGAACTTGCGATAGAAATTGGCATGGCCCAAGAAGCTCTGAAGCTTAGTGAGTGTGGTTGGGGCTAGCCAATCATGGATGACTTGGATAGTGGTTGGATCCACATGTATGCCATGTTGATCAACGATGTATCCCACATAATGGATTTTTTCCATCCCAAAGGAGAATTTTTCCAAGTTGGCATATAGCTTGGGTTGTCGTAGTGTGTGCAGAACCTGTTGAATATGATGTAAGTGTTCTTCCCAAGTCTTGATCTAAATGAGAATGTCATCCAGATACACCAATGAAAAAGTATTGGTCAATGGTCATAGGATATCGTCCATCATCCTCATTAAATTGGTTGGAGCATTTGTCAATCCAAAGGGCATGACCAACCATTAAAAAATACCTTCCTTTAACTTGAAGGCAGTCTTCCATACATCTTTCTATTCTATCAGGGCCTGGTGATAGCTAGACTTCAAATCAATCTTACTAAAGTATTTGGCCCCTATGAGCTGATCAAGGAGGTCATCGATTCAGGGAATTGGGTACCAATTTCTGACAGTGATTTTATTCAGAGCCTGATAATCAATGCAGATTCGCCAGGTTCCATATTTACTCTGTTCCAACATGATTGGGCTCCCGCAAGGTGATGAGTTGGAACAGATGTTCCCCTTGTGGAGAAGTTCTTGGATCTTACACTTCATCTCCTCATTATATAACATAGAGTAGCGGTAGACTGGACTATTGTGCAAGGATGCACTAAGGGTCAGATGGATGGGGTTCTTGACCTGACAGTAAAGAGGTACCTCAATAGGCGAGGAGAAGATATCTGATTATTCTTCCACAACCTTATCCACTTGCTTTTGCTATGTGTAGAGGTTGTCCGCAGAGACCCTGTATGTGGTTGCGATCTTTCTCTCATTTTGAGAGAGAGTCATGAAGAATACAAACTTCCCCTTCCAAGAGATGACCTTCCTGCATTGTTTGGCATAGATCAAGGAAATATCACTAGGTGGGACTACCTCGGTTATCCTGTACAATTTCTTGTTCAAAGTAACGATAACACTTTTAGGGATAGACTCATATATGGCATGGCATTTCGATATATACTAGTAGGCCACACTCAAGTATGAGATATCCAAAAACTCTGTTTCGGCCTCGATGTATCTATGCAGAACTTTCTGATACTTGAGCACCATATGTCGCTCATAATATTTGATACCCAGATTGGTGCGCAATGTATGGAATATATTCATGAACTTGGGGATAGATTGGTCTCTTTCTTGTCGTAGTGTGGTCCATTTTGTGTACAGGTCATAATAACTTCCAACATGGTAGTATTGTTACTTAATAACATCCCTGAAGGACTCCCAGGTGACTGTGACTATAAATAATGAGGGTTCTTTTTTTTTTATATTATTATAGTTGCAGGAGGTATTTACCTCCATGCGTAGACCTGACGAGAATAAAATATTCTGGGAAGCAAGAAGAAACCCTAACTAGTTGGATAATAACCTTAGAAGACAAGTTGGCTCAAGAGAATGACTTGTATTAGGTTAGTAGCCTCCAAGAGAATAAGTCAACTAAAGGAAATATTATATACTAAGGAATTAGTACCCAGAATTAGAAGTCGGCCCAGGTAGTCTACCAGAAATACTATAAATATAGGAGGTTATTCTTTATTCTAGCCAACATTCTCAGAACTGTAGAAGCAACACTTGTGTGTACTATAGTTGGCCAATTTGTGCATAAGTTTGGAGGAGATTTGTTCTTGCAGTTGCTGTAACTAGAAGATTTTGGTTTTGGCTTAGATTATCTCTTGCTTATGGTTTAGAATCTTTGATCAACTCTTGTTATTCTTTCTTGGTGTGCTATCCTTGGAGAAAGTTGTGCCACCTTTATTTGGCTATCCAATCTAGGGTTTTCTTCCAGAATGATTCTCTGCTAAAGTTAACATGCTCGGGGGTGGCTTCAACCTATGGTTGGGTGACAATAGTGATATTGTCTATGGTTAAATGAGGACATCCATTATATTCTAACAGGTTATCATCCCACACCTCCTTCATTCAGTCTAACCACTGGAAGGGAGCATAGCCATAAATATACTAAGCTCGTTGAAGAATTGTCACTAGGGTTTCTAGCAGGAGAAGTTACTATAGCATTGTCTCTAGGGTTACTAGCAGTTGCAGTTGCAGAAACCATAACCCTCTCGCTAAGGCACCTTAAGTTAAGGGATTGACCTAATTTCCAGATAGACTAGTGCGCCCTAGCCTAGCACATCTCCTGGTACTCTCAGTAAGCTAAGACGTCAAGTTTAAGTTTTTGGTCAAATCTAGGGTTGACCAAGTCAAAGTAGACATGACTTACTCTATGAAGTCAGAAAACAAGTTAGAAGGGGTTTCTAACTTCATAGCATGGAAGACAAGGATTGATCTCATCCTTGCCAAGAACAAAGTGTTGGATGTCATGAAAGGAAAGATTGTGGGACTAGAGTTTGAATAAGGAAAAGAGAAGGAACCACATAACGTTGTAGTTATGGAGAAGTTCAAAGACAATGAAATCAATGCCACGAGTATCATAGTGGATTCTATAAAATACCACTTGATACCCTATATCTCCCATCTTTATTCGTCTAAAAATATGTATGATTCCCTAGCAAACCTCTTCTCAGTCAGAAACATTGGACAAGTAATGAGTCTGAAGAATGAGTTGTATGACATGAAGATGAATGATGATGAAAACATAACATCATACTTTGTGAGGATCTCTTAGTTAAAACATCAACTACAAGATATTGAAGAGATCATCTCATTGAAGGAACTGGTAAATATAGTACTCAATGGTCTTCCCAAGACATGGGATGCATTTGCCCCAAGCATGAACACAAGGAAGATGTATCCTACATTTCAAGAAATTTGGACTTTTTGTGCACAAGAGGAATCAAGGATCAATGCAAAAGAGAAACCCCAAAATAAATACGATGATCAGTACTTCATAACAAAGTTCAAGAATTTCAGAAATAAAAGGAAGTTTGGCTCAAGGAAGAAGCCAAATCAAGAGAAGGATATGTCAAAAATACAGTGCTTCAACTATTGAAAATATGGTCATTACAAGAATCATTGTCCCGAGCTAAAGAAAAGGAAGGAAACACATGAAGCATCAGTTTCCAAAGAAAGGGAACCTTCAAAGAAGGCCAAGTAGGACAAAACAAACTTCTTCTAATACACGGTAACAATGCTCCTCATAGTTCTTGTACATACCATGTTTTCTATACATATCTTGCATATCTATTTCTTAGAAGATAATATGTTAAAAGAGAGACTACACCTATGGAAGATCAACAAAATAGGGACTTGCTATCACAATGACTACAAGTCATGCAATACACATGAAAGGATGAAGTACATCAACAACCCCTAGTTACAATTCATGTGGAATCTATTACATAAGTAACAACTGCATAATAAGCTGAAATCATAATCAATCTTGAAGAAAACTAGAATAAGTAAAGACAAAAAGAAGTCAGCAATCAAGAGGAAATTGGAAAAAGATTTGTGACATGTTGCAGAAGGCAATAAGGATGTAGACAGAAGTGTGGACTCTGCTAGATGGAGGGAGTCAATTATATATTTCAAAAATAAGAGCATGCATTCATGCATGAAGCAAGGATTAGGAGGGAGCTAATCCTAAATAATATTATCCATTGAAGATGATGAAGTATCTATCCATGATAGCAACCATGAAAAGCAACACGTGTTTAGTTTGACTTTAGAAGAAGTCTTCTTCGAAAAGAAACCATAAAGTATCCCTGGTTTTCCATCCACATCCATGATCCTATGAAGAAAGAAAGAAGTTGGAATCTTCAGAGCATGGAATCTATAGAAAACTCCATGGACCCAAGAGATAAAGAGAAACATGAGGATGAACATGAAGATTCCAAGAGAGAAACAAAAATCATAACAACCAGTCATTGTATCAAGGATCACAAAACTACCATCTTGATTTGAACTCACTAAAAGAAATCAAGCAGAGGAAACTAAAGTTGAGATGAAGAACATTGTATTGAAGACTCATGAATGTAAGAATTGTGAGATTTAGTACTAGAAGTTCTCTCAGATGGAGGGAGAAGAATATGATGATTACTTGCTCTAGTAAACCAAACATACCTCTACACGAGCCATTATATCATCTGCAATATCTATGGGTTGGAGTCTACATTAGATAAATGCAAAGACTGCTCTCTAGTATAATTAAACAAAAAGAGTATGTAGAGAAACCTCAAGGTTTTGAGGTATACCAGAAACAAACCCATGTATGCAGATGAAAGAAGACAACTTGGTAAAGAACTTCTAATGCACAGTAGAGGCATGGCGAAAAACTCTCTATAACAGAGATATTGTCTTAGAATGGTTACTCAGAAGCTTAGGATGATGGATTTCTAATCCATGATAATATATCATGATGGCATAAGAAGTACCACTTGGATATGTTCTAGTTTGACCCTTGCCACGATGTTATGAGCTAGCAAGAGACAAAGATGAATCAAAAAATGATATACTTTATTGATCAGAGATATATGAAGCCTTAAGAGGAAACTAGTATTCTAGAAAGACTGAAGTACATTTGAGATCAAGCATTACATTCTTTGTGATGAAGTTCAGAAAAGAGAAAGTGGTTCTCCAATATATATCTCCACAAATGAGAAGATAAGCAGACATTTTGGTAAATATTCTGTCAAATATGAAAGATTTTGCGTACTCAAGATGGATGTCATGGAGACAACTTTCTTATTGAAAAAGGAAGATATGACTCCCAGGTTAGGAGGGAGAACTGATGTGTTATTGAGTTGCGGATAGTCATTTTTCAGTTCAAAAAATGGTCCAGTATGAGCAGTTCCTTTCCAGTTCAAAAAGTGGTTTGAGATTTCTGACGGACAGCCATTTTCCAATTTGGAAAATGGTCTATATCAAACGGTCATTTTCGTAATGAAAATGGTTCGATGGATTTTTGATGTACCATAGACAACGATTCCCATTGTGGTCAACATAGTGAATGGTTTAGGATAGCCTCTCTTCTTGACGATCACTCTTAGTAGTGGTCAAGAAGACTGGTCTGCCTTGCCAAACAATCATTCTTTCGAAGCTCACAATTGTGAGCAGCTTCGAAGAATGGTCCATTTTGGAGATTGGTGTAGGACAATTATTTCCTTAGGAAATGGTCAGGATATTCATTCCCTAGGGAAGATTCATTCTCTCCACGTTTCACTTTGTTTAGTGCCGACAGAATGGCCCATATAGGTGAATGGTCTAGGTTCAGGAATCAAGGACAAGAATTCCCTAGGGAAGACTCATTCCCTCCACGTTGCACATTGTTTAGTGCTGGAGGAATGGCCAAGATAGGTGAATGGTCCAGGCTCAGAAATAGGGATAATTATTCTTCCTTGCTTGAAAAGAATAGTCCATATATCTCATCATTGATTTTTTACTTTATAAGGGAAGATGCTTTTCCATATCTCACAGATGTGCGTGGAACAATGGCCCAGATGATTCAGTTTATATCATAACAATGTTTTTTGTGCAGGTTGATATCAAATGATATGATTTTTATGGAGACTGTAAGTCTCCAGATAGTAGATGTATACTACTGTGGTGGATGTGTTCCACTGATTATGACTATATGTCACTGATCAAGTATCTTTGTGCTACTTGTTGTGGCAGTGTACCACTAGATTGTAGTTGTTTACTACTATGGATAGATGCAATTGTGTTCTATTGAATGAAATTGTTCTGATTTCCTTGAAAACAATCAATAGTGTTGGAAATGATTATCATTGAGATGGATGATCAATGGATAGAGATTCCCCCGATGAAAAATGGTCTAGGACATTTACTCTTGTAGGACATATGTCCAAATTAGAAGAATGTTTTTTGTGTCACTCTATGGAGTGACTGACTTATCCAATATCATGTCTGATTAATCAGATGGAGTATGGTTTCGAGAGATGATGCAGTTGATGAAACTGATAGTGACGATGGTGTTCATGATCTAATCATGAGATAGTCTATATAACTATGTTGATGGTATCGGGTGAATGGTATGTTTGTTCTCAAGACCATTACCTTCAATACCTCCCTAGCTAGGAGGGGGTGTTGATATTATGGTAGTTGCAGGAGGTATTTACCTCTATGTGCAAAACTAATGAGAAGAGAATATTCCGGGAAGCAAGAAGAAACCCTGACTAGTTGGATAATAACCCTAGAAGACAAGTTAGCTCAAGAGAATGAGTTGTATTAGGTTATTACCCTCCAAGAGAAGAACTCAACTAAAGGAACTATTATATACTAAATAATTAGTACCTAGAATGAGAAGTCGGCCCAGGTAGTCTACCAGAAATACTATAAATATAGGAGGCCAATCTTCATTCTCGCCAGTATTCTAAGAACTGTAGAAGCAACACTTGTGCCCACTATAGTTAGCCAGTTTGTGCGTAAGTTTGGAGGAGAGTTTTTGTTGCAACTGCTGCAACTAGAATATTTCAGTTTTGGCTTGGATTATCTCTTGGTTATGGTTTGGAATCTCTGATAAGCCCTTGTTATTCTTGCTTGGTGCGCTATCTTTGGATAAAGGTGTGCCACCTTTGTTTGGCTATCCAGTCTAGGTTTTTCTTCCAGAATGATTCTCTGTCAAGGTTGAGGTGCTCGGGCATGGCTTCGATGACAATAGTGATATTGTCTATGGTTAAACGAGCACATCCATTATATTATAACACTCTATTTCCGTATGCTCATAGAAATTTTCCCACCAATGTTTGGCATGGGGAATGGATTTGAGAAGCACAAAAGTAATCTTTTCTCTATTTGAGAAGTTATGGACAAAGAAATACCCTTCTAGCATATTCAACCATTTATTTATAGCATCAACATCTATATGACCTTCAAATATAGGAATATTGAAGTTTATTTGTACCTTGAAGGGGGTGACATCTTTGTTTGAGGAATATGTGTCACTTGTTGGTATCCACCGAAGGATTTGCAAAAACTATACATCATCTTGTTCCTCTATTGCGTGAGGGCTTCCTCAAGATGCATTTTGAAGGGATATCCTATCCCATCGTCTTTATTTTCTCCCTCCATGAGAGGTTTCCTGGACATGCGATAGATTTTGTCCTTAAGAGAAACAATATCAAGACTCAATTCTTTGTACCTTGACCTCATTGGGGACATGCATTAAGAACGACAATGAGAAGACCGCTATGATACCACTGATCCATATTTTATGAGAAGAATGAAATGAATACAAATTATTATCAAAAGCTTCTTAACAAAGAATAAAAAACATATAGTAAAAATGGTTTCTATTCAATAATGAAATAAGTTGAAGCTGTAAAATGCAGCGGAAAACAAGCTTGCTAGAATGGTGGTGGCTTATCTCTAGGAAGAGATGTGACAACCGCACTCATTCACAAAAAGATGATTAAAATGAGGCTCTTAAGGCCTTTTTAAAATAAACATGACTGTCAAAAACCCTATACATACAAAAACCTAACCCTAGGAGATGAAGCACCAATAGTCTTGTGGGCCCCGTTTTGGTAAGTTAACAAATCAAATTTTTGGGGTCGTAACTTGTGCATACGATATTTTTTTTAGGTGCACGATAGCTCGTTGGAAAAGGTATATATGAGGAATACACATATTTCCATTAGACTCTACATTTGTCTACAATTTTGAAATGAAAATCCTCAAAATGTTGTTTAGGGCCTCAAAACGACCCCATAAGTCAGGGACCCAAAAACTAGGAAAAAAATGTCAAACTGGAAAATTGCCAAAATGAGCCAGCTAGAATAGGTGGGAGGACACCGACATACATATCGATCATTTTGGATAATATCAAGTGTAGTATATGTGCATTATTGTATCATTGGAAAAATATTTGAAATTTGAAATTTCATAAAAAAAAATAGTTGATTCGTTAAAGAATTGGTCCGTAATTGTTTGTTGACAAAATCTCGTGTTTCACCACATAAAATGGACGTGTTATGAAAAATAATATAATAAAAAATATATGAATAACATCCAAAACATATATGGCTAATGAAGCAAATAGAATTGTTCAATAAGTTCAAAGAATAGCACAAATAAGTTAAAATTTTCATCAATACATTTATGCAACAAAAACCATGGTTTGTTAGACCCATCATTGTTCACGACACTTGTTGTTTTCATTATCATGTGTAATTTGAGTTATATTATGACACTTTTATTGATATTTGTAAAACGTTATGGACAAGTTCACCTCCTCATTCCACATTTCGTGCTTTTATATCTGAAATTCTATGTGAAAGAAAAGATGATGAATTATTTTACCAAAAAATGTGTTGGTGGAAATAAATGTGATCTTTGTGGAAATATAAGTTTGTTTCACACAAAATATCCTACTGATATGAATGATCAATCATTTTCTAATATAACAGTCAATTGGAAGAGATATGAATATATCAACAACACAACTCCACATTCTTCAAATGTTATTTCCAAAAGGATTGATTTGAAAGTAGATAAAATCTGTGTCATAGATTTTTTGAAGAAGTTCGAGGAAGAAATTTATAAATACACTAAGAATTCAAATAGAGCTATATGGAAAGACCTAAAATTCAAACAATCACGTGAATTTTTTCCACCAGGGACAATTTTGTTTGTAGTTGATTTTGCAAGAATTACAGATTCGCTGCACAAAAAGAAATAAAGATTAAATATTATCATTCTGATCAAGTCACTATATTTGTCCACATTCTATACAGACATGCTCCATGAAGTATTTATGAGATACAAAGCACCAATGAAAATCAACATGTTATTAGATAATATTACTTTTACATAAGTGATGATCGAGCACACGACACACATTATGTACAACATTGTTTTGATAAATTTTATGATTCATTGAAAGAACGCGTGATCGAATTCGATCGACATTGGATATGGTCAGATGGGTGTGTGGGTCATTTCAAATCTTCACGATAATTATATTGGTTGTATCATCTTCATAAAGAATCAAACATTACACGTTGTTGGGATTTTTTTGAGTCTGGTCATGTAAAAGGAGAGCATGACGGTGTAGGGGCATGTGTAAAAAAAACACTTCGAAGATATCATATGAACCCTCATGCCGATCGATTTGAATCCACTGACCAAGTTGTTGAATGGTGCAAAATGGTGCTAAGCCATGAAAATAATTCGTCAAGGGATGTGCACAAATGTGTCTATATATACATGTTACACATGTACACAAGACATTTGTATTCACGTGTTTACATTTATATTCCATCTTCAATCATTTTGTTGAGATATTTCAAGTTAACAAGTTCTTGTCTTGTGTGGGTTTTTTTGTTATGTTGGAAGACAAGATGTAAATAGATCAATACCATATGAATCTGATACAATATATGATACACGAAAAATGCATTCAGTTAAAAAAAAAGATATCAAAATGTGTTTGCATTTGATAGAGTAAATGAGTGTTGTTTTTGTTCAATTTGTATAGAGGACACAAAATCCATAGAGATTTGTGAAAATGAAAATGCAGAATATATTAAATCTTGGAGACATACCGAACTTAATATAAAAGAGAAAATGTCATTTCCAAGCTAAGAGGAGATGGAATCAAATGAAACTATAGTGTTAGTTTATGGTGATATAGTTTCCGATCTTGTTAGAGAACGTAATTTTTATGTTAATTTTTTTTCAAATAACTTGTAGATGTACTTGTCTGATAATATAACACGAACTACTTGTTGTCCAACTTATTGAATTATTTGCAGGATATGTCTTTGTCATGGTTGCACCTGTAGAAAATAATGAAAACGTGAAATATTATTTGATGCGATGCATAGAACAAAAGATGAGGTTATTAGAAGATTTTGATGATAACATTTTTATATATGAAAGAGGATCCATCGTATTGAAATGATATTTTTTCAAGAAACCCATCAAATCAATACTTATGTTCACTTTCAAGACTACCAGTTAGATGTCATAACTTGTCAATATTGTCATTTGGTATGTGCAACACACATAAATTTTATAGAAGTTCAATCAAGAAAAAAAAACAAAAGTTAGAAAACGAAAAATGTCCAAAGCTGATCATGAACGAATAATTGAAGATGTCATACCATTATGATTTATTTAAACAAGTGACATGTACATTCCAGAATTTTATATTTTGCATTGAAAGTAAATGCATTTATGAATATCTAGGATTCTACAATCATTTCCATTTTAGTTTACTTTCATGGTCCATTCAATTAAGAAAAAATATATTTTTGATGAATTATAAAGTTTACCAATCCTTATTTACAATTTCAGGGAGGAACCTATAAATTGTATCTAGGGAATCTGACGCAACCTGCCCTCGGCAGCAAGCCACATTCACCAGGACCTTCTTTCACACCGGCCCGAAGAGTCAAATCTCTTTTAACTCCTCTCGGGAGTTCTCGTTACCCACAGGTATCTCTATCTGCGATTCCCCCTTCTCAAATCGGGAAATCGAAACTAGCGTGTTCACGAGTTCGACGCTCACGATATCGTCCCTCAATTCCCGAGCCCTGATGGTCAACAATCAACGACCCAGTCCTATCGGGGATTTCCCTATCGGGAAATCGACATATGAAAAGTAGTGAGTCACTCACCTTTCAAAACCTCGAACGCCGATATGCGACACCACGTGTTGTACTCCACGCAGCCTCCGTGGGACTCGTCGCAACTCGGGACTTCGCTATTCCTCCGGGCTTCTTTCGAATTTGAAAATGCTGAAGTGCCAAATCCTGACTCCATGGGATCTCGTACCACCTGTCCCCACTCTAATCGATGGTTCCGAATAGCTCGGGAAATCACGATTCACGATTTTGACGTGCATGCGACTTGCCTCGTCAAACACCAATCGTCGAACCCCGATGGGTGTTTATTCTTACCTTCTGCGCCAAAGGACTAAACCCCGCGCAACTTATCCACGATCCAACGATCAGCGGGACTTCACGAATATCCTCTGCGATCCTTGGTCGTTGATCCTTTGCGTTGGAGACCTCCTCGCTCCAAAGCTCACCATGTTCGAGCTTTCGCACAGGATTGTTCCCACAGAAATGGTAAGGAACTATCTCTCCTGAGCTTTCTAACTCTGACTCCTTCAGAGACTTTTATTCTTGCTTTATGTGCTCGACCTCCAACAACTCTCAAAGTGTTGAAGTCATCCAGACCCTGTGCACTCACCTGCAATAGAATTCCTCGTCTCCCTTTCCTCAGACTCACTTCTGAGACTTCAATCTGACCTGCACTTCACCTGCACGGTTCGAATAACTCAACACAATTCTGGTAGAGGAGAATAAGAGTTTAACTGTAGAGCCCCCTCAACACACTCTATGCGGAGGAGTTCGACTTCACTCTATGCAGGAATCTCCTAGCTCAAACAGGGAAACAATTTGGAACTTATTCTCGCCTCTCTCCCAGATTTCTAATCTGCCATGAAATTACATATGCAGCATATACAATGAAGGTATAACAAGAAGCAAGTATGCAACAGCATAATATCAACAACACACAGAGAATAATCACATCCATGGAATTGAATCAAAGCTTTCCTATTAATTCAATATCTGTACATGGGGATTCTTCACCAGTTCTCTGCTTTGATCTCTCCTTGCTCCTGAATGCTAATGCTAAATAATCTGAATGAATACAATAATACAAAGGAGGGTGCCTATATTCCCTTTTCCCTCTCGAAAGAAAAACTGTCTAATCTAGACTTAATTAATTTATCTACTTGCATTAAATCTAATAAATGCCTCAGCTACCTAAGGACAAGAGCTTATTTGCTCAGGGTCCGTTACAATGTACAAGTGCGCTTCATTACACCAATGCATTAATGTTTGGCGCACCAAATATCAAAAATATTTCAAAGTTTGAATGCTGGCGCTCTCCAGCTATCTTTTCTTTGCTCCACGCGCTGGCTCGCTTGATGAGTGAGCGATGCTCCTGCATCATACTCCTTGACTCAAAAGATTTCATGGGCTCCTGTCCATGAGCTCCTGCACGGTGTGACCATGCTTCTGTATGACTGCCTCTGTTTCCCAGCTGGCATCCTCCACTGGGTGATTCTTCCATTTCACCAGGTATTCAAAATATTGCTTTCTCCTGGTCTTCCTTCCCACTCGCTTGTCCAGAATATAGTCCATTTGAGGCTTCTGTGCAACTGGAAATTGTTTCTGCCACTAGACCACTGGTTCATCAGTTCTAGTTTTTGCATCCTTGGCCCTGTATGGGTATAAATCCGAAATGTTGAAAATCGGAGATATCCCGATGTCCTCTGGCAACTCGATTTCATATACATTTTGCCCAAACTTCCTCAGGACTTTGCATGGCCCGATATTCTTCATCTTAAGCTTGTTATATATTCTCCCCAGGAACCTTTCCTTCCTCAGGTGTGCCAAAACCATGTCACCAACTTCGAACTGAAGTTGTCTCTTCCTTTGGTCGGCTCTGCGCTTATACTCTTGGTTGGACTTTTGCAGTCGCTGCTTCACCTCTGCGTGAAGTTCTTTCATCGCCTCCATGAACTCCTCAGCTCTCGTGCTGCTAGTTTCAGCCTGTTCTGAATCCCTGAGCTCAGAAACTCCCCTCGACTGCGTCCCATAAAAAATCTGAAATGAGCTCTTACCTGTACTCCGATTCACCGAATCGTTGTACGCAAATTCTGCCTGTGGTAGGATCTGATCCCAACTGCTATGATGCTCCATCACCAGGCTCCTCAACAAATCCCCTAAGCTTCTATTCACCACCTTGGTCTTCCCATCTGTTTGCGGATGGTAAGCATAACTGAATGCCAAGTCAGTCCCCAGCTTCTTCCATAACGTCCTCCAAAAATGACCTATGAACTTTGTATCCCGATCCGAGACTATGCTTCTCAGCAATCCATGCAATCTGACAGTTTCTCTGAAAAATAAATTCGTGATGTGGGTCGCATCACTGGTCTTATGACATGGAATAAAATGTGCCATTTTCGAGAACCTGTCCACCACCACAAAGATGGAATCAACTCCTCGTTGTGTTCTCGGCAATCCCAAGACAAATTCCATGCTAATGCCTTCCCATGGCCTCTCGGGTATAGGCAGTGGTTGGTATAACCCTGTGTTCTGCTTTCGGTCCTTCGCATGTTGACATATCCTGCATCTGTCAACAAATCTTCTAACATCTGCACGCATGCTAGGCCAATGATATGATTCGCTCAACTTGGCGAATGTTTTGTCATGTCCGAAATGACCTGCTAAGCCTCCGCTGTGCTTCTCCTTCACCAAATTTTCCCTCATGGAGCAATTCGGAATGCACAGTTGGTTTCCCCTGAACAATAATCCTTCCTGGATCATATATTCTAGCCATGGGCTCCGATCCCTAAGGACTGGATTCTCAGCTGCCTCGTATGCTTCTGCAAAATCTGCATCACTTGAATACATATCTTTCAGATTCTCAAATCCCATGGTTTTCACTCTGAACTTCTGCAGAAATAGGCATTTCCTGCTCAAAGCGTCAACTACTTTGTTAGCAGTCCCCGAAATGTGCTTTATCACGAATGTAAAATTCTGCATGTACTCTACCCATTTTTCATGCTTCTGGTTCAACTTTTCTTGTTGACTCACGAACTGCAATGCGTGATTATCGCTGTACAAAACGAATTCCTTGGGTATCAAGTAATGCCTCCACTTCTTCAATGCCTGTATGATGGCATAAAACTCTTTGTCGTACGTGGAGTATTTCAACTTTGCATCATCTAGTTTCTCACTGTAATATGCAACAGGTTGGTCATCCTGACTCAGAACCCCTCCAACAGCATATCCACTGGCGTCACACTTCACCTAAAAGGTTTTCTGGAAATCTGGAAGCACCAGAATTGGTTGCTCTATTATCTTACACTTCAAGAGATTGAAGCTCCTTTCAGCCTCAACTGTCCAATGAAAAATCTTGTGCCGCTTCTTCACTGTATCCATCATTGCGACGCTAATTCCACTGAAATTTCGAATGAACTTTCGGTAGAAACTAGCCAAACCATGAAATCTCCTTACCTCAAAAACATTCCTCGGTGATGGCCATTTCCTGATCACTTCCACCTTCTGAGGATTCATCTTTAATTCATTCGTCAAGATTACAAACCCCAAATAAATGAGTTATGTCTGCATGAACGAGCACTTCTTCAAATTTATCAGCAGCTTCTCCTGCTGTAGCCTTCTCATCACTATGGCCAAATGCCTCAAGTGTTCAGCCCTGGTCTTGCTGAAAATTAGTATGTCGTCTAGATACATGACCACAAATTTGCCAATGAATTCCTGCAGGACTTCATTCATCAGCCTCATAAATGTGCTCGGTGCGTTTGTCAAGCCAAATAGCATGACCAGCCATTCATACAAACCCTCGTTTGTTTTGAATGTTGTCTTCCATTCATCTCCCTCTCTCATCCGGATCTGATGATATCTGCTCTTGAGATCAATCTTTGAAAAATAATTTGCCCCACTCAGGCAATCCATCAAGTCATCCATTCTCGGCAGTGGAAACCTGTACCTGATGGTGATTTTATTTATCGCCCTGGAGTCTGTACACATCTTCCAACCTCCATCCTTCTTCAGACTCAGTACTGTCGGAACAACACATGGACTAAGACTCTCCCTCACCAGTCCTTTGTCAAGCAGATCCTATACCTGCCTCTTGACCTCCTCGTTCTCCTGAGGTGTCAGTCTGTACGCTACCCTGTTTGGTAAGCTTGCCCCGGGTATGAGGTCAATGTGGTGACTCACACTCCTCATCGGTGGCAACGAACGAGGTAGTTCATCCACGATGATATCAAGGAACTCTCCCAGCAGTTCATGAATCTCCTCTAGCAAGTCATCCACTCTTGTGCTTGTCAGGACAATCCTCGGCTTCCTGAAAACAAAGAATTGTGGATCTTCATTCTTCTCCAACTTCTTGAGAAGTTCTTTCCCACTCATGACAAGTATCGTGCTGGTTACTTCCAGCTTCACTTCTTTATCTTTTATCGGAAGCAATCTATGGGTTCTCCCATCCTTCTCCAAGGTGTATGTGTTCATCCTCCCATCATGAACAACATTTCTATCATATTGCCATGGTCTACCCAGCAATATGTGACATACGTCCATGGGAATAACATCACATAGAATCTCATCATGATAATTCCCAATTTTAAATTTAACTAAGCACTGTTTAGTGAAACTTACCCAGTGTCCTTTTTGTAACCACGAGACTTTATATGTTCTCAGGTGCTTAGTTGTTTCCAGCTCCATCTTTTCCACCATCTCGGTCGAAATGAGATTGTCAGTGCTCCCATTGTCCACTATGACTTTGCATTTTCTGTCCTTGGCTGTACAAGCCGTCCTGAACAGTCTGCTCTGCTGCACTGAGCTATCCACCTCTTTCTCAGGTGCCAAAAGAATCTTATGCATTCCAAGCGATCCGCCACTGTCTGCATATTCAGTCTCAGCATCACGCCTCTGCGCCTCAGTGATGTGAGCTTCACTTCTGTCCATCTTCCTGTCTGGACAGTCCATGGCTTTGTGTCCATTCTTTCCACATGTAAAACATGTGATAACTCCTCCACGCCCTCTTCCTCTACCTCGAGTACGAGGAAAAGTGTCCACATCGGCATATCCGCCACCCTGCTTTGCATGCTGCCTCCTCGACTCAGTGCATTGCTACCTCTGCTGTGAGGTTCCACCTCTTTCAGCCTTTCCCTAAGGCCTCTTCCAATCCTCCTTGGGATTTTGAGTTCTTTCTGGGGAAACTGCTTTGCCTCGGGGCTGGCTCCTGCCTCGCCCTCATTGTCCCTGCTTGCGGCTCGGCTTCTCTTCGGCTTTTAAATCCATCTGGTACGCATCCTCAACTGTTCGGATGGTAACCATGCTCAACTCGTTCTGAATGTCATACCTGAGACCATTCAGGTATCTCGCCACCTTTTCGTCATCACTTTTCTGATGACCAGCTCGAATGTTGAGCCTGTAAAATTCTTCGGTGTACTCCTTCACCGTCATCAACTTTTGTCTCAGGCTCTGCATGCGTCTGAACAGAGTGATCTGGTAATTCCTCAGAATGAACTTCACCTTCATCTTGGCAATCATTCGATCCCAGGTCTTAATCTTCTGTTTTCCTTTGCAGCACCTATCAGCCTGCAATTCATCCCACCATAAGGCTGCATGTCATTTCAACTTTGTGACAGCATGTCTTATCTTCTTTTCCTCTTCGATATCTTCGTAATCGAAGTAGGTGTCGAGTGCTCGGATCCAATCCAGCAACTCTTCCGCGTCAGGATCCCCTCATAGACAGGAATGTCCATCTTGGTCTTTGAGCTCATCCTTGAGATAGCTCTGATCAACCTCTTGGTTGATGCGTCCTCTGCTGAGACCTCTTCTACATCGTGTCCAGCTTCCTCTTCAACCTCGAAATCGCTGAACTCTCCTACGCTAGCTCCGATCCTTTGGGTGGTCTCCATCTCTTTGAGTCTCGCCCTAAGATATCGTATCTGGCGTTCCATCTCTGGATTCCCTGCCGGCCTTCCCCTTCTTCGGGCATCCCTGTCTTCACAATCAGGTGACTGCCTTTCTCTTCTGGGCAGCATGGTGAATCTCTGTCTCTGCTTTAGAAAGAAAAGATACTCCAAGCTCTGATACCACTCTGACACAACCTGCCCTCGGCAGCAAGCCACGTTCACCAGGATCTTCTTTCACACCGTCCCGAAGAGTCAAATCTCTTTCAACTCCTCTCGGGTGTTCTCGTTACCCACAGGTATTTCTATCTGCGATTCCCCCTTCTCAAATCGAGAAATTGGAACTCGCGTGTTCGCGAGTTCGACGCTCACGATATCGTCCCTCAATTCCTGAGCCCCGATGGTCAACAGTCAACGACCCAGTTCTATCGGGGATTTCCCTATCGGGAAATCGACATATGAAAAGTAGTGAGTCACTCACCTTTCAAAACCCCGAATGTTGATATGCGACACCACGTGTTGTACTCCACGCAGCCTCCATGGGACCCATCGCAACTTGGGACTTCGCTATTCCTCCGGGATTCTTTCGACTTTGAAAACACCGAAGTGTCGAATCCCGACTCCATGGGATCTTGTGCCACCTGTCCCCGCTCTAATCGACGGTTACAAATAGCTCGAGAAATCACGATTCGCGATTTCGACGTGCATGCGACTTGCTTCGTCAAACACCGATCGTCGAACCCCAATGGGTGTTGATTCTTACCTCCTGCGCCAAAGGACTAAACCCCGCGCAACTTATCCACGATCCAATGATCAGCGGGACTTCATGAATCTCCTCTACGATCCTTGGCCATTCATCCTTTGTGTTGGAGACCTCCTCGCTCCAAAGCTCACCCTGTTCGAGCTTTCGCACAAGATTGTTCCCACAGAAATGGTAAGGAACTATGTCTCCTGAGCTTTCTAACTCTGACTGCTTCAGAGACCTTTACGCCCGCTTTACGTTCTCGACCTCCAACAACTCTCAAAGTGTTGAAGTCGTCCAAACCCTGTGCACTCACCTGCAACAGAATTCCTCGTCTCCCTTTCCTCAGACTCACTTCTGAGACTTCAATCTAACCTGCACTTCACCTGCACGGTTCGAATAACTCAACACAATTCTGGTAGAGGAGAATAAGAGTTTAACTGTAGAGCCCCCTCAACGCACTCTAGGCGGAGGAATTTGACTGCACTCTATGCAGGAATCTACTGGCTCGAATAGGGAAACAATTTGGAACTTATTCTCACCTCTCTCCCAGATTTCTAATCTGCCATGAAATTACATATGCAGCATATACAATGAAGGCATAACAAGAATCAAGTATGCAACAACATAATATCAACAACACACAGAGAATAATCACAGCCATGGAATTGAATCAAAGCTTTCCTATTAATTCAATATCTATACATGGGGATTCTTCACCAGTTCTCTGCTTTGCTCTCTCCTTGCTCCTGAATGTTAATGTTGAATAATCTGAATGAATACAATAATACAAAGGAGGGTGCCTATATTCCCTTTTCCCTCTCGAAAGCAAAACTGTCTAATCTAGACTTAATTAATTTATCTACTTGCATTAAATCTAATAAATGCCTCAGCTACCTAAGGACGAGAGCTTATCTGCTCAGGGTCCGTTACAATGTACAAGTGCGCTAATTTATCTACTTGCATTAAATCTAATAAATGCCTCAGCTACCTAAGGAAGAGAGCTTATCTGCTCAGGGTCTGTTACAATGTACAAGTGTGCTTCATTACACCAATGCATTAATGTTTGACGCACCAAATATCAAAAATATTTCAAAGTTTGAATGCTGGCGCTCTCCAGCTGTCTTTTCTTTGCTCCATGCGCTGGCTTGCTTGATGAGTGAGCGATGTTCCTGCATCAGAATCTAAAATGACCTATAATTTGGATGATTATACTTTAATCCTATAAATTATCCAGATCGTATACAAAAATCCCTTAATGCATGTAAACAATTTACTACATATTGGATTTGCGTTCATTATTTGCAATCATTGTTCAATGCTTTTTCATATGAAGAGGATAAATTCATATCAAAACTAGGACCCATTTCCATGTCATTATAAGGGACTATTGATGGCTTAGAAAAACTTTAAATAGATCTTAAAAAGTATGATTAACATCCTAATTAAAGAATTCAAGGTAATACATATGATTAACATGCTAATTAAAAATTTTAAAGACATCTTAAAAAGTATCAATTTTAAATATGAAAGTGTGAATTTTGATTTCAAAAGTGTTGATATTATATTAAATTGTTAAATTTGTGCATTTAGATTTCAATATCTTGAAGAAAATTTAAAACAAAATTAAATTATGACCTACTTGAATAATGTGTATGATGAAACTAACACTACTTATATTCTACACATTAAACATAGTTTTCATTATGTTTGATTGAAAAAACTTAAGTTGAAAACTATTTGATTTTGTGACCTCATAACAAAAAATAAAAAATAACAGGTCATCTACTAAGGCTTGGTTTGATGCATTTCGATTTTGATTTTTTTAATTGAATTTGGAGTATATTCAAAATTCAAGATAGTGTATGATTAACATCCTAATTAAAAATTAATAGCACTAGTGAATACTTCTGTTAATAGTATGTGTCATATTAATGGAATTAGTGAATCGTGCAAATGTTCAAAGGATTGATAATTTTCATCAACCATTTTCTACCCTTTTCGATAAATAAACAATTTATATCAATATAAATTTTAATGAAAATCACTTACTTATATTAAAGTATATTTTAATTTTACATATTAAAATAGGTTCTAATCATGTTTTTATTTCAATTTTTATTTCAAAGTACATATTTTTATTTCACATTTTCTTGAATAAATATATTGAAAGCTCAAAAATAAATCAAAGACTAACATAATCAGTTTAGTGTTGGACTGTCATAGTGAATACTTCCATGAATTGTAGGTTTCATATTAATGACATTAGTGAATACTTCTAATGTGCAAGGGATTGATAATTTCCATCAACCATTTTCTACCCTTTTTGATACATAAACAATTTATATCAATATAGATTTTAATGAAAATTGCTTACTTATATTAAAGTATATTTTAATTTTACACATTAAAATAGGTTCTAAATCATGTTTTTATTTCAATTTTTATTTCACATTTTCTTGAATAAATATATTGAAATCTCGAAAAGAAACCAAGGACTAACATAACTAGTTTAGTGTTGGACTATCATTTCATTGTGAATTTTCAATAAATAAAACAAGGATGAACATAACCATTTTAGTTCTGTACTGTAATTTCATTGTAAATTGTCAATTTTGAGTTAATATTTTTTACTAAATTTTGGATTGATAGGAGTCTATGCCCTATCAAAATAAAGGAAGGGACTATATTGATGCAATGATCAATATTCTTAAATTTACAATTTCCATTGTTAAAGTCAATTCATTATCACTTGAATGGAATGGAATAAAAACCATATCACCCAATGAAAATTGGCTTTTACCTCGATAGTTTAATAATATTTTTTCATGACCTCAATAGTTTAATAATATTTTTTCATCACCTCGGTAATTTAATAATATTTTTTCATCACCTCGGTAGTTTAATAATATTTTCACCTCGATAGTTTAATAATATTTTTTCATCGCCTTTTTCTGTTTTCCTTGCACGACGTTCCCTTCAGGACACACTACGTGCTCCAAGGGTGCCACTTGCCTCTTGAATGACTTTGGTAGATGTCAAATCCCTGGAGTCAATACTCCACTAGGTGATCTCATGGGAGACTAAGGGCCTCTAAGGAATAAGGCCCCCATTTTATTGTGCGCCACTTAGAATCATCATGAGCGACTGTCATAGTCTACCCTCACAACATCGTGGGTCTTCTTGAACTAGGTAATCGTTAACCTACAGTTCGAGCCATGACGAGAGTGCAAGTAGGTTGTGGCAGAGCTACTGCCACACCTCTCCCTGAAGTCTATGGTTGTATTGCATGACCCCTATACTCCACATGTGAGTCTGGTCGACAAGCTATCATAAACCTACATCCATCAATGAATCATGTCAATAATAATATTCAATCATCATAACATCTAATCATATGTACATATGTCACATCAACAACATTCAAACCCAACATTCCACTCATTGAATCGATCTGAATTCCACGGGGTTTCATCGATGCTCTGCATCCTCGAGGTCCAAATTCCTACAAACTTAGGAGCATCTAGTCAATAACACGTGTCTATGTAAATACAACCAAATAACACATCATCAAATCCATAATATCTCATAATCATAATCCAAACGACCAATAGATACAATAACCCGGTTCACTTGAAAGAAAGTGTCCTCAAGGAATAAGTTCATTCAGTGCATGCAAGAGAAGGATGTTACAATAAATTTTAATGAAAATCAGTTGCTTATATTAAATTATATTTTAATTTTACACATTAAAATAGGTTGTAAATCATGTTTTTATTTCAATTTTTATTTCACATTTTCTTGAATAAATATATTGAAGGATCGAAAAGAAACCAAAGACTAACATAACCAGTTTAGTGTTGGACTATCATTTCATTATGAATTTTAAATAAATAAACCAAGGATGAACATAACCATTTTAGTTATGTATTTTCATTCCATTGTGAATTTTCAATTTTGAGTTCATATTTTTTACTAAATTTTGGATTGATAGGATTCTACTCCCTATCAAAATAAATGAAGGGCCTAGATTGATGCAATTATCAATTTGCTTAAATTTACAATTTCCATTGTTAAAATCAATTGATTATCACTTGTATGTAATGGAATAAAACCCATATCACCCAATGAAAAATCTCTTTTACCTCTGTAGTTTATCAATATTTTTTCATCTCCATGGAATTAGACTTTCTTTTTATGTTTTCATTCTCTCATAAGAAGCTCACATATATTTTTAATATAAAATATTTTTTGTTGTTTTTTCCATTCTAATATTATTAATTGGAGGCAATTGAGAAGTCTGAAACCTAACTTGAGCAACCCTCTAGTCCTCAACCCTCATCTCTGAGTGTTGTTTGGGGTAAGGATATCCAGAGTAGGAAACTATAAAATTTGATGACTTGTTTGACAATTTTCAACCATATTTCCAAATTAAACAAAATTAAAATTATAAGTTAGAAACTATGATTTCATAACTACCTAGATCTTCAATCACTATAGAATTAACTCCACTGTATACAAAATCAACTCTACTTCACATAGTACAAATCAAACAAAATTTAAAGTATAAGTTAGAAACTATAATTTGATAACTACCCAGATCTCCCATAACTATAGAATCAACTCTACTATATATAGAATCAACTCTACTTCACATAGTACAATGATGTTTATAAATAAAATGAAATAAAACATTTTTAATTTCAACACAGTATCATAAAACATAAATTAAATTTTGTTTTGTAAATAAAGTAGGATCATTATATTAATAACTGCTTATGTCTATACAATGCCACCTATTAGCCACTTTTTCTTCCAAAAAAGGGAAACCAGAGAAATTGGCTTTCAACAAAAGCTTATCCTTTCACCATCATACAAATTGAAATTATAAAATCATAAAAAATAAAATTATAAGATGCCCATAAAACATAAATTATCCTTTCACCATCATAAAAATTCAAATTATAATATATTGACTATTTATTAGTGAATAAACAATATATTTTACCATTATAAACAATATAAGAGAAATCAAAGATGAAACAATAAATAATATATTCTAGCATCATAAACAATATAAGAGAAATGAAAGATGAGACAATAAATTGATATTTTGAGTTCAAAAAATATCATATATATATATATATATATATATATATATATATAATGAAATTTTGAATAGTTACACTGCCAAATACATAGGTTCCACATCCATTTTAGGATGATAACAAAAAATAAGACATATAACTCTAAAATTTTGGACTCTAAGCCATCGCTTTAAGATAGATCACTTCATACCTGCAAAAGAAAACATTTGTCGAATTAAAAATTTAAAAATTTACAATAAAATATATCTACAAATTTAAAATAAAATGCACACATGTACCATTTTAGATAAATAAAACAGGTTGTGATTAAAGAAAAATTGAGATACATATCAAAAGAGTTAAGTCTCATCCTCCAGCATACTACTTTCCACCAAATATAATGTAAACATTATAACAATAAAAGACAATAATGAAAAACAAATAACACATATTAGGATATATACTTTAACTAAATATTAAATAAACAATAAAAAATAATAACATACCCAACTAGAGTTCCACAGATTTAAGATTATCACTCTCGGTTTATTACACCTTTTTGGCATTTTTTTTAAAACAAACTTTCATCACAAAGTTCCAAAAATTCCAAAATAGTCACTCTCCACATTAAGCATACATGATCTAAACAATGTCAAATCTTATCTAAAATCTTACAAATTTTTAAAGAGAAAAATTGTGTTCTTGGTAACCAATTTTTTTGTTCAGAGTTAGATAATACTCTGAAAATAAATATATTTGTATATGCAGAAAGTTCACAAATATTCATATTAATTTATTGTTCCAATAAAATGCTTATCTCCTTGTGGATAAAGTCTCAGATCCTTTAGGGGAAATTCTCATGCTCAGTGACCTTATTTACTCATCAGTAAAATACTTATGTCCTCAACAGTAAAATATTTCTCTCCTCTTATGAAGTGGAATATATGTTCTCATATAATCAAATTCCCTTAAATGCACTTTCAAATTAAAGGACTCGTAAATCTCCATATTAAACCATTCTTCCAAGAAATTACTTATATCTATGAAAGTTCACAAATCTCAATTTTAAAAACCATTCTTCCAAAAAATACTTATCTCCTCTTTCTGCGGTGGAATAGATTTTATCATATAATATTTCATGTACATGAATAAAACATAGATATGAACATATATTAACTCATTCTTCAAAAACCATTTAAATCGTTCATCTTTAGGATGTATTCATATTACATATAATCAAATTCTCTTTGAAATTTTCATTCATCATAATCTAAACATAAGTGAGATCATGCACGTCTTCTTTCTAAATATACTTGAATGTTGGATTTTGTGGTTAGTAACCAATTTAGTTAATAGTTCGACAATACCCTCACAAGAAGGAATTCAGTTCGTTGTATGCAGAAAACACTAATGTCTACACCACGCCATTCTTGGACAAGAAGGCAGGGAATGCCATAGAAGGAAATTTAAAAACTTCCACTTTTTTAATGTGGGATAGAGTCTATTCTCAAATAATCAAATGTTCAAGTTCAAAATTAGGTCTTCATCACGATCTAAATATAAATAAGATTGAATGTACCATTTTAGACAATGATGATCTTATATAGGGGTTATATATATTTTAAAATAATCGATCAAAGAGTTGAAAATCTATATAGACACTAGTTTAGTAATCCACTAAGTGTTGAATAGGAAAGGCTAAACTAAAAATTTGAAAAGAGTAAAAAATATAAGATTTTTCAGAAAATAAGATTAAACAATTGTATATAAAATCCCAACATAAAAGAAAATTAAAACCCACTAATGTGCAATGAACATACATTTATGAATCATCATCAATAGACACATTCTTCCCAGGTATGGATGCATTCTCCTCAATCCCAATCTCCCGCACTCTCTTCTCCACATTTTATTCAAGCATACTCTCAGGAACTCTCTTCTCCACTTTTGCCTATATAACACATTTCAAATTTGAAAATTAAATTTAAATGATTTTAACATATTAAATTGCAGTTTTTAATTTTGAACCATGTAATGCCTATGATGTTCCAACTGAATATCAATACATTATACCCACCATACCATAAGATTCAATAAATTAAATATTGTTTAAGACATTCTTCTTTTAAATTAATAATTTAAATAACAATTTGCAATTTTAATATATAACTAAATTTGTTTTCAACATGCAATGATACCTGTGAACTTCCACCCTCTTCAAAATATTGCAATGAGACTTAGGACAATCTTTCTTAGGTAGTAGGAGATAGAATAGGGATATGTGAATAACACAACTAAGAACTAAATCTAGGATTCAATGTGTTCACATTTATACAAAATCATAAATTCCATGTTGTTGATCTTATTGAAAAGATTGGATATTGGAAAACTAAAGTGCTCATATGTGGATATTAGAAAATATATACTTGATTCAATCCATCCAAATTTAAACTTATTGAATCAAGTCCCCTATTTACTGGAGATTCATTAACATATGTCCAAACTTCAATTAATGACAATAACAAATCAATTATTTCTATAGATACAATGATATGTATCTAGATCTAGAACTAGAAGTAAACTATCTTCAAGTGCGTAAAACATTTACTAACTATAACACATACCAATATGTTTTATAAACAAAAATGGCTCGAGAATTGGATTCCTCTCTCTCACGATTCAAACCAACATCAGCACTATAAAAAATCGATTCCAAATTTTCCCCGATTACATTCCTAGCCTCTTTAGCAACCTCTGATGAAGCTCACAACTCTGAATGTGAGGAAAATTCCCCTGTCGGGTGAGTTACTAAATGTCGTGGAGGCCTCTGCAATGTCGCATTTTGATATTCCCATTTCCGATCATATGTCTGTCCTTTACCAACCCCATAATAATCAGATGATAGGCAAGTATAATTAGGGTGCATGTCAATGAAAAACTCTGCATAAACGTGTCTGGAAAAATAATGTGAAACCTCATCATTCCAAGACAATTTCCCATATGCTGTCAAAAATCTATTATAAAGATGTGTTGCTATGTTGGGGTGCTTAAAATATTGCACCTTCAACATCTTTTGATTTGACCCATATTTGAAATTGAACATAGAATTTTTTTTTTCTTTTGAAACTTTATTTTTTACTACGTCCCATTTATCAGGGCCCATCACCTCCAACTTTTGACTTTTGTCTCCTCATCAAATCGATAAAACTGTTAGTCGTTGGCCCCATATTTTGATATGCATCCATAAAGTTTTGCAATGAATGAAAAATAATCTCCAAGTTTTTTTTACCCTCCCAAAGGAGATCGAATCTCCTCAAATCATTTTTCAATCTTCTTTTAACACCTGAGCATTGCTCAAGGGCATTGTTTTAGTAATCCCTTCCCAGGAAATCTCATCACAAACATCTAAAAGACATGTGGATGTAGGCATGTAATCTTCTTTTTCTTGATAACTCATCCTAAATCCACCTTTACCCTCTTCACCAACATTAGAATCTTCATGACAAACACTTTCTCTTTCATTATCTTCCCTCACATTAAACTCATTATCAAAACATACACATTTGAAAGTAATTACAACATTTAACAACATAATTTAACATAAGAGAAATTAAAAAAAAAATTATATATATATACAGAAAAATACAAAATAAAAAAAAATTACCAAAAATATTTTCTTGTCCTGATGTATTCCCTACATTCTCAGGTATAGAAATATCAATGTGCAACCTATCTAAGAAGGTGGAATCCATAACACTTGTTTGAGAACATTCTAGAGATGATATATTCACATAGTCATTTGATAATCTCCTCCTCTGACTATATTTTCATTGGTTACTCAGAGTCTCAGTCGAAGAAGGGGTTCCTCTTCTTCCTTCTTGGGATAGCTTATAGCGTTTGTGAGGAATGTTTGGAGACTCATGTCTCCACATATTGCCTCAATATCCATCCTTTGAAAATTAATGAATATGAAAGTTCATAGTTTATAGAAACATTAAATGGAATTATTAAATTTATAACACAAACATTTAATCATTTATAACAACTTCAAAGCATCATAAACATATATTGAAAAAACTAGAGTAACCATGTTTTTTGCAATCATTGACAAAAAAAATAACTGACAAAACATTTACTTAAAACAAAAACAATAAACAATATTACATGATATGTTGTTTCTATCCTCTTAGATATATGCTTAGAAAAACATTCAAGGGGTCATTGATCAAACCCTCACAATATATCTCATCATGACACATGGAAAAAATTGCCAAGAAGAAATTTTAGGGTAAAGTATCAATAGACTAACCAACAAATACACAGGTGGCACCAATAATAGAAGAGAACAAAAACAAACACAAGGTGGCATTAGCAAGGATATAAATAGGGCGACACCAGTAAAAAAATGAGGAGGGAAACACCAACAAGTAGAACCGGAATACCCAAACAATAACCAAGAAGAGATCTCCATCAAGATGGAAATGACCAAGAAGAACTATCATAGAGTGGTTGTAGCCACACAATTAAATAATTAAATAATTTAAACAACTAATATTTTATAACATAAAATATTTATTGTTAAATCACAAAAATCAACAAAAAAAAAACAAGTCAAGAGAAGGGATCCAAAGTACAAGGAGAGGCCTGAATTCGGGCCCATCCCTGTACATGGGCAAGGCCATTTTGATGTAACATACACCCTCTAGGTGTAACATCCCTCTCTGGCGCACTGAGAAAACTTATTATTTGAGGACACTTGCTCGCAAGTGGTCTAGACTTTCTGATGTTAAAACATTTATACTTGATTATGATGCATTATGATAGATGACATGATGTTTTACTATGTGATGTAGACAGGTGATATTTGACTCATTTGTATTGAGTGTGTAGGGTTTTTGACCTTGAGGATGCAGAGGCATCGATGGAACCCCCTTGGACTCCGGATTGAGTCAGGGAATGTGCTTTTGGGTTGATTTATTTACTGTGATATTTCATTTGATTTGATGATATGATATTGGCATGTTCTGACATGATTGTTGATGATGCAGGCTGACGATAGCTTGCCGACCAAACTCACATATGGAGTAAAGAGGCCACACACGATTCCAGAGAGGTTGAGGGAGAGGGGTGGACAACAACCCTTCCACCACCTACTATCACTCCCGTCGTGTCTCAAACTGTAGGTTAACGATTACCTAGTTCGAGAGGATCTACGATGCCGTGAGGGCAGACTGCGACAGTCGCTCACGATGATTCTAAGAGTCGCGCAATAAGGCGGGGGCCTTATTCCTTAGAGCCCTTAGTCTCCCACAAGTTCACTTGACGGAGTGTTGACTCCAGGGGTTATAGATGTCTACCAATCAGTCGAGTTGGTGAGTGGCACCCTTGGAGCATGTGGTGCATCCTGAAGGGCACGTCGCACAAAAGAAACACAAGAAGCGAGTGGAACCCTTGGAGCACGTGGTGCATCCTGAAGGGCACGTCGCGCAAAGGAAATGAACGAGGCAAGTGGAACCCTTGGATCACGTGGTGTGTCCTGAAGAGCACGTCGCATTGATGTGGACGGAGAAAACAAACCTAAATATACCTAAGGCAATAATGCCTTAAGAAATTCTTAAACAACTTCCCTAACCCAGTGTCGCCCAGTTCAGAATATAAGTACTAAGTCTAAAACTTTTAGGGTAAAATTTTAGTCTAACCTTAAGAGCAGACCYTGGAATAAAAAAATAAAAAATTAAACAAAATCCCACCTAAGTAATGGTTGGGTCTTCAGAAAATTCTTGGGGCGATGACGAGGGTAAGATTTAAAGTAAATATAATAGTTTTAAAATTTTACAAAGAAGAAATTTATTCCTAACTTGTGGAAGAATGACATCACCTATGTATTATAACATAAAGAAAATTCCAAAAAAAAAAAAAAAAAAAACTAAGACCATTATCCTCTCATTTCCCTGTCTACATTATTAAACTATCTTCCATCACCTTAATCTCCCAGTATCCATTTTCCTTTTACATGTCCATTTCACATTATTAAAACACCATCCATCACCTTAATTTCTCATTATTCCCCTTTTATGTTGTACATCTACATTTCCCATATACATGTTTTTCATCACTTTAATCTCTTATTAACCTATATATATATATATATATATATATATATATATATATAT
>ML800239.1:332498-350385 GCA_009831015.1 Picea engelmannii | reverse complement strand
CGCTTCATCACATCAAAACATTAATGCTTGGCGCAGCCATATATTACAATGGTTCAAAAATTTGGATGCTGGCGCTTTCCAGCTGTTCCTTTTCCTCCACGCGCTGGCTCGCACGATGTAATTCGGATGCTCCTGCATCACTATCCATGTACAAGGACATGCCCAAATACGATCTTGTCCCTGCACATGGACAGGGTTGAATTCATCCCTCCCATCCCATCCAATAAACATATGATACCACTACTTGTCTGTGTATTATATGTTCTAGGTGTTGTTGTGTCTTTGTTTTTATTCTAATATGTATGCATCCTATTATGTTCATAAATTATTAATTTATAAGGGGTTCAATCCTATCCTTGTACATGGATAGGGCCATATTTGGCCTTGTCCATGTATAGGGATAGACCCAAATTCAAGCATGTCCCTGTAAATGGACATGGCCAAATTCGGCCCTGTCATCCCATCCGATAAACATATGTTACCTATACTTTTATGTGTCTTATATGGTTTGGGTGTTGTTGTGTCTATGTTTTTACTCTATTGTGTCTGCATTGTATTGTGTTCATAAATTATTAATTTATATAAGGTATTGTCTCCATACTATACTGTTCATATTGTGGAAAATCAAGTTTGGTTTGTACATGGATGTAGCCTCCAAAATATATAGGAAAGGATTACCTTTATATATTTTTTATCCAAATAAATTTATTTTGAAGATAAAGTAACATATTAAAATGGGACAATATTATTGTTTTGAGTACATGGATGTCGCCTCCTAAAAATATATGGTCCAACATTGCATTCATATAAACTAATTAACATATAAATTGAATTTTATAAAAAATAACAATAAACTATGCCCTTGCGTAAACATATATATAATGAATGCCAAAACAAAAAATCTATTTGAGATTAAAATGATTAAAATATAAAATAAATCTTATAAAAAATAGCAGTATACTCTATTGGTGCATAAACATATATAAAATTAATGCCAAAACCAAAACTCTATTTGACATTTAAATGATTAAAATATAAATTGGTTACACTCTGACTGTGACGTAACAGTATTTACTCTTTCGAGGTATAATTTTGGTAATCTAAGGTATCATCTACGCCTGTATTTGTACATGGACGGGGTCATATTTGGCCCTATCCATGTATAGGGACATGCTCGAATTCATGCTCATATTTGTGCATGGACATGACTATATTTGACCTTGTCCATTTATAGGGACATGCTCAAATTTTATCTTGTCCCTATACATGGATAGGGCTGAATTTGACCCTGTCATCCCGTTCGATAAACATATCATACCTCTAATTGTCGGTGTGTGATATGGTCTAGGTGTTCTTGTGTCTGTGTTCTTACTCTATTGTGTTAGCATCCTATTTTGTAACTAAATTATTAATTTATAGGAGGTTCGAGCCTGTCCATGTACATGGATACAACCATATTCAGTCTTGTCCATCTACATGGACATGCTCGAATTTGATCATGTCCCTATACTTGGATGGGGAAAAATATGGCCATGTCCATGTACAGGGACATTCCCGAATAGGAGCATGTCTTTGTACATGGATAGGGTTGAATTCAAACCTGTCATCCCATCTGATGAACATATGATACCTCTACTTGTCTATGTATTATATGGTCTAGGTGTTGGTGTGTCTGTGTTTTTACTCTAATGCGTCTGCATCCTATTGTGTTCCTAAATGGTTAATTTATAGGAAGTTTGAGTTTGTCCCTGTACATGGACAGGGCCATATTTTCCCCTGTACATGTTTAGGGACATGCCCAAATTCAAGCATGTCCCAATATATGAACAAGATCATATTCAACCCTGTCATCCCATCTGATAAACATATGATACCTCTACTTGTCTGTGTCTGATATGGTCTAGGTGTTGTTGTGTTTGTGTTTTTATTCTATTGTGTCTTCATTCTATTGTGTTCATAAATTATTAATTTATATAAGGTATTGTCTCCATCCTATACTGTTCATATTGTGGAAAATGAAGTTTGGTTTGTACATGGATGTAGCCTCCCAAATATATAGGCAAGGATTACATTTATATATTTTTTATTCAAATGAATTTATTTTGAAGATAAAGTAACATATTAGAATGGGACAATACTATTTTTTAGAGTACATGGATGTCACCTCCTAAAAATATATGGCGAGGATTGCATTCATATAAACTAATTAACATATAAACCTAATTTTATAAAAAATAAAAATAATCTCTTCCCTTGCGTAAACATATATATAATGAATGCCAAAACCAAAACTCTATTTGAGATTAAACTGATTAAAATATAAATTGAATTTTATAGAAAATAACAATAAAATTTGTTGGTACTTAAACGTATATAAAATTACTGCCAAAACCAAAACACTGTTTGCGATTAAATTGTTTAAAATATAAACTGATTACACTCTAACGATGACGTAAAAATATTTACTCTTTGGAGGTATAATTCTGGTAATGTAAGGTATAATTTTGGCCTATCTCTGTACATGGACAGGGCCAAATATTAAGGCTCGTCCCTGTACATGGACAGGGCCGAATACGGCCCTGTCAACACTCTAACACTATAAAATTGAAAATCTAAAATCTAATCAAAAAAAATTGTACGAAGACTAACTATTATACAATTTTAAATCTAACAATCATACAATTGTTTTATTAAAACTAATAATTTAATAATCTAACAATATTTACTCTTTGTAGGTATATTTATGGTAATGTAAGGTATAGTTCGGGCATGTCTCTGTAGATGGGCAAGGCCATATTCGACCATGTCAATGTACAAGGACATGCTTGAATTATGGCTTTTCCCTGTACATGGGCATGGCCATATCCGTCCATGTACATGGACAAGGCCATATTAGTCCCTGTCTATGTACAAAGACATGCCCGAATTTGGGTCTGTCTCTATACATGGATAGGGCCGAATATTCAGGCATGTCCCTGTACATGGACTGGCCTGAATACAACCATATCAACACTCTAACACTATTAAATTGAAAATCTAAAATCTAATATAACAATTTAATAGGAAGACTAACTATTATACAATTTTAAATCTAACAATTTAATAATCTAACTATTATACAATTACTTACAATTTTACAAAGATTATTAAATATAATAATTTAATAATCTAACTATTAAACAATTTTATACAAAGACTAACTATTATACAATTTTATACAATTTTAAGTCTAACAATTTAATATTAGGACTACTAATACTAAGACTAACTATCTAACCATATTTGGGCATGTCCCTGTACATGGAAAGGGATGAATACGGCCTTGTCAACACTCTAAATCTATAAAATTTAAAAACTAAAGTATAAAATTTAAAATTAACATGGAAATTATTTGGAGCGAATTCTTGCAGTATCAACATCCACCTTCCCGCAGCACCAACGTCTTCCCTCCCATAACACCAACATCTGCATGCTTATCCAACATCCTCTCGCATCAACGATGTCCACTAGCACAAAGACTTTCACCTAGAGCTATCACCTAACCAACAAGACGTGCACCAACACCTATCATGAATCACTATACCTAAGATGTGCACCAACACCTAATGTTATCTATGATTTAACAATTCATAAAAACTATTACAGGAATGATGTGTGGGTAATATATAAATGTTTTTTAGCCGAAGGGTTCTTTCGACTGAAGAGTTCTTTTGGACGAAAGATTGTTTCAACAAGAATATATTCCAGCCGAAACAATGTTACCGGATGGAAAAAATACGTCTGGCTAAAATTGTACACGAAAATCAATGGCATCGTCACAGTATCGTTTGACTTGATGTTCAATGGTTCAGGCGAAACATGTTTCGGCTGAAAAAATAGGACTTTCAATTGAAAGAAATATTAGCTCGGTCAAAAAACGTTTTTTCATAATTTTGGCGACTCGATTCTCATGAAAGTGTTACCCACCTTCATTAATTTACCCCACTTATTATACAATAGAGTTTATTAAGCTATTCTATTTGAGTTCAATGAATACTTGTAAGAATTTATTTTTAGAATTATCCCTTATTCATATTTTTCCGAAGGTATGTATCTGAATTTTTCGATGCCCGATTTGATCCACAGGTAGACTTCTCCTATGCAATCCCTATCAGGGTTGGCTTACCTCATTTCCCCCTTAATTGTTGGGGAGATGATTTCTTATGAATATTTGGAGACTCACTTTGGAAGTGTATTGATAAATCAATTCCCAAGTTGGCCATGTATGTTTGCCCCAAAATATGTGTGAAAATGGATTTAGAGAAAGGTTTACTTAAATCCATCTATCTAACCCTATATGGTTTGTCTCACATTCAAAAAAATAACTATGAATTGCTTCCTTTCAATTGTAGAATATGCCATGACTATGTTAATTTTGTGAAAAATCGCAAAAGGAAACCTCAAGGTCCTCTAGAAAACCCAAAACAAGGTGAAATATGGAAACAAGTTAAAATACAAATTCTTGGTGGTAAAGAATTTGATCAAAATTCAATCCCATGTTCCTCAAAGCATCCTCCGAAAATGACCCAGAGAATGAGAACATCAAGAAATTATATGGAAAAATATTCACTATCTAAAGAAGGAATATCTAAGGACCATCATATTAAAACTTCAAACAACTTTCTATATCTAGTAAGTGGATCGCATGAGTTTGAAAAATAAATACACTCTATAATATGGTGGCATCTTATCTATGAGAAGATAATCCGCCAAGTGAATTTTCAACATATTTCTATTTAATAGAAATCAATATTGATTTTATGTTTGTTATTATCCACTGTGTCTTTGTGTTAGTATTATAAATTTTTGTTTTGGTTTCATTCCTCTCATAAATCTAGATCAATGGTCAAAATGGCCCCAAAAGTTCAGCTAAAATGCAAACTGAAACAAGCTTCCTAGAATGGTGACAACTTATCTCTAAGAAGAGATGTGACGGCTACACACATTTGCAAGAATATGAGTAGAATGTGACTCTGAAATAATTTTTACAATAAAAATGAATGTCAAATCCCTAGACATCCAAAAACCTAACCCTAGGAGATTAAGTGCTAAAATTAATGTGGGCCCCATTGGGGTAAGTTAGTACATCAACTTCTCGTGGTCATAACTTTTTCATGCGATCTTTGTTTTAGGTCCATGATAGCCCATTGGAAAGGTTTATCCGATGAATACACATTATTCCATCAAAATATTTCTTCATCCATATTTTGATTATGGAGAGCGCTAAAAATGTTGTTTAGGGCCTCAAAACGAACTCGAAAGTTTAGGACCAAAAGAATAGGAAAAAACTGCCAATGTTTATAGAGATAATGTCCCCAAATTTCCTTTTTGACTCCTCTTTTGAAGAATTTTCTTTTTTCCAACGTCATTAATTGAGAATGAACTCTCAAGAGGAGTCAAGCCCTTCAAAAATCACTTTTGTATGCTTAAAGGGTTCATTTTGTAAGAAAGAACACATACTCTCATCATTTTGGAAAACCTTCCATGACTCAACATTGTTAGGTATATGTGGAAAATACAAAGACATAAAATTTCAATTGAGTCTCTATGGCAATAGTTGTCGAGTGGGAGAAGAAAAAAAAACTACTATCCTATCATCAATTTTGTTGAGTTCCCTTTTTATATGAGTGATGTTAAAGGATAACATATTTTAGATCAAGACCCAAACAACCTGAGTGCACCTTTTCATTAGCATGTTTTTAGTGTTATAAAACTTTCTAATGAGATTGAAAACAAGATATGAATCACCAAATACGGTAATATGGAAACAACCTAGATTATAAGCATTCTTGATAGCTAACAACAAGGCTTCAAACTCAACAACATAATTGTTGTAAGTGAATTCTAACCTGAAGGAGAAGTTGTGAATTTTTCCTACAGGTGAGTAAAGGATAATACCAGCTCCATTTCCCTCATTGTATCATGCACCATCAAATTGAATATGCCACATTATGTCATCATCATCAAATTGTTCACATGGCATGTCATCTTCTTCTGTGAAAATAGAGTAGACACCCATGCTCTCCTCAACATAATTGGCATTTAGCAGAGGAAATTTTTCAATGTAAGGTGAGATAAAGTCTTTCCTGAGAACAATAATGTTCTTTCTGTCCTTAGGGATAGATAGATGTGACCCATAGAAGGAAAAGTATCCGCATGTTAGGAATTTCCAATCCCTCCCCAAAATAATTGAGTAGTTGGTGATAGGCATATCGATAACATGAATGTTAAGGGTGGTACGTATATCTAGATGTGAAAAAAGTAATAAAGTTACTTCTTTGATCTCACCAATAATATATTGTTGTTGACTATTATAAGATATCATGATTCTCACATTTTCATTTGTACAGGAGAGGCCTAGCTCTTCCATAATAATGTTTGACATAACGCTTGGGCCTGAGCCACCATAAATGAAGGAACAATTGTAACATCCTGCTCTGGCATACTGAGAAAACTTATTATTTGAGGACACTTGCTTGCAAGTGATCTAGACTTTTATGATGTTAAACCATTTATACCTAATTATGATGCGATTGACAGATGACATGATGTGTTACTATTTGATGTAGATAGGTGCTATTGACTCATTTTTATTGAGTGTGTAGGGTTTTTGACCTTGAGGATGCAGAGGCATCGGTAGAACCCCCTTGGACTCCAGACTGAGTCAGGGAGTGTGCTTTTGGGTTGATATGTTTACTATGATGTTTCATTTGATTTGATGATTTTATGTTGACATTTCTAACATGATTGTTGATGATGCAGGTTGATGATAGCTTGCTGACCAGACTCACATATGGAGTAAAGGGGCCACAGATGATTTTCATAGAGGTTGAGGGAGAGGGGTGGACAATAGCCCTGCCACCGCCTACTAGCACTCCCGCCGTGGCTTGAGCTGTAGGTTAACGACTACCTAGTTCGAGAGGATCAATGATGCCATGAGGGCAGACTGCGACAGTCGCTCATGATGACTCTAAGGGGCGTGCAATAAGGTGGGGGCGTTCTTCCTTAGAACCCTTAGTCTCCCACAAGTTCACCTGGCGGAGTGTTGACTCCAGGGGTTATAGATGTCTACCAATCAGTCCAGTCGGATAGTGGCACCCTTGGAGCATGTGGTGCATCCTGAAGGGAACGTCGCACAAAATAAACTCAGTTGGCGAGTGGCAACCTTGGAACACGTGGTGCATCCTGAAGGGCATGTCGCAAAAAAGAAATTCAAGAGGTGAGTGGCACCCTTGGAGCACGTGGTGCATCCTGAAGGGCACGTCACAATAATGTTGGATGAAGGAGTCAGCCTAAATAACCCTAATACATCAACACCTGAACAAATCCTTAAACAATTCCCCTAACCAGGTGTCGCCAATTCAGAATTTGAGCCCTATCTCAAAAAAAAAAAACATAATTCATGACTATACATTAAATATTCATTACCCCTATGATTTGCAACCTCCACCTAATCCAAGGAGTTTCCTTCCTTAATTAAATACATAAAACAATTCCTCCGTTAATTGAATTCATAAAGTAATTCCTTTCTTAATTGCATACATAAGGCCTTTCCTCATTCCCAGTAATAAGCTTGATAATTTATCTTTTAGTGAAGGTACTGCTACTTCGCCCTAACATAATAATCAAAACTTAACCATCTCCTAATAACAATGCCATTATTTTCCAGCTCACAATAGCCCTACCATTCAAATAACCTTAGAAATTTCATTTCCTACTAGCTAGCATTAACAATACAGGTGCTAATAATAAAATTAAAAAAAAAAACCCACTTAAGCTAATGTGATCCTTCATAAATTGTGTAGGGTAAAATAAAGAGATTTAAGAAATTAATTCATTTAGGTGGTTGTAAATTTGAAAAGAAGAAATTAGTTAGTTAACTAATGGGGGTTTAAAAGAAATATATGTGTGTGTGTGTGTGTGTGTGTGTGTGTGTGTGTGTGTATGAATTTAAAAAAAATATATATATGATGAAAAGAGGCTTAGCGTATTTACCTTGTTGAGTTTTCAAAAAAAAAATAAAAAACAAAAAAATAAATAAAAGGGGGGAAAACATAAAAGAAATATGATTTAGGGTTTTGATTAAAAACCTAAAACAAAATGTGATTTGGTCAAAAAAGAGGATAAAAGAAAGGGGATGGGGAAAAAGAAGGGGATTCCGCTATTAGGTATTGTTATGCTGCCAGATTTGAGACTGGACTGATTACTTGTAAGAATTGGGGATTTTCTCAGCTGACTTGAGTGGTAGCTCAGCCTTGGAGGCAAGCTGGGAAGATAGGCTACTGTCTGGATTGTGTGTGGCCCCTTTGCGGCTCGGGGGGCTGAGGGGGAAGCAGAGTACCCCTAGCGTTTGGCTGGGAGGTACCAGTGAGTCCTCTACGGTCGGAAAGGAGGAGAAGGAGTGGCAGGAGCACATAATTCATTTGCTACAAGCGATAAGGGCACAGGTATGTCATTTGTATTTGGGCATTATAAATCTCTGGGTGTTTTTACCTTGCTGAGAGTGTTTATAAACTGTAGTTTTAATGGTTATTGTGCAAATTTGTAGTTTCAATGGTTATGGTGTGAATCGTGTTTATAAACTGTAGTTTTAATGGTTACTGGTGTAAACTTGTAGCTTCAATGGTTATAGTATAAACTTAGTTTATAAACTGGGTAGTTTACTTATTATTGATTGTTCTAGACTGAGGAATTTTTATAAATCACTGCTCTGGACGGAGTAAAATTTTATCTACGGTTCGGGACTAAGTAAAAATTTACTTATTTATAATTGTTCTGGAATCTTCTTGACTGTGGGCGTATTCTTAGGGGGTAAATTTTATTGAGGGCATTGATCCTTCTACTACGGGCATTTAAATATTACTAGGGGAATTTAGTTGTGGGCATTTGTCTTCCAGGTGTGTAGCAATCTCGTATTTCTATGTGCATTGCACCGTATTCAGCAGGCGTGTGATCCGTCGGGGCATCTATGTTTTCGTAATAGGTTCTCTTTTATATGCTGGGCGTAGTTTTTATATACCGTTGAAGTTTTCATTTAGGGTTTCTCTTTTCATATGATGGGCGTTTTTTTTACTATGGTCATTTCCACAGTGGGTTCTCCTTATACCTGCTGGGCATTTATATATATATAATGGCAGTCTTTTTTTGGTGTGTTTCTCTTTTTATTTGATGGGCGTTCATATATAGTGGGCAAGTTTACAATGGGTTTTCTTTTATATTTTGGGAATTTTAATGGTCAGCGTTTTACCTCTGTCTGGGATTCAATGGCATTCAATATGTTCGATGTTAATGACATTAACATGATTCACGTTTTTACAACGTTTTAACTCAACTACGGACACATTTGGTAAGTTCGCGGTTGCTTGTCCATTGGGTATAACCCCCATTCTGCGCCCTGGTGTATTAAGTGTACAACTCTCCTCTCGCCTTTAACCATAGGGCCCCTACCAATCAAATTCTGCTCTGCGTACAGTAAAAGGGTGTCGCTAGGGTTAATTTTGAATGGGGTAGCTGAGTTAGCCTAGACGTCATTGCCCTCTCCTTTCTCTCCCTTAGATAGCATTTTCCCTGCGCATATCTTTCAGCTTTTATGTGACTGTCTGATTAGAGTTATTACTGCCAGAGTTAAAACTATTGTTGCCTTATTGTAACTGCAACAATTTTATTTTTTACGGTATTTAATGCTACCTTCCCTTTTCTTCTGGCCAAGTTTAAATTTTACTTTTCCTTTAACCGCATGTCATTGCCATACTTAATACCAGAACTAGGTTTTAGCGACAACTTCAACGCTCCTAATTGCTTAATTGGTAGCAGATTTAGCTCTGACTGTGTTGTGAAGGTAGAATTATTCAGATAAACCCAATAGCGTAAGAAGTGGGGACACATAGCAGAGGTCTTAGTTATAATAATATTATTATTGAAATAGATATGCTCGCCTTTCATAAATCTGGACAATTATGATATTCCGTCGAATGCACACGGTTAATACAACTGTCTGGTAAGATGATTGTTGAAGGAATAGTTCCGCTTTCCGTTCCTAAACTCTTGATATTTATATACGTCATTGCCATTTAAAAATACATATGTCGTTGCATTAAAAAAAAATGTGTGTGTTCAAGTAAAACTTAAGGCATCAAAGGTAAATGAATAAGGGAGGAATATCAATATCGCACATCACCTTATATGCCTATACATTATCAGCTCTTAGTGTTTTTCCCACTTTCAGTGTATTTTTAATGGTGCATTAAATGCGCTTAATTAAATTAAATTATATCCATAGCTTATTTACCCTTTTAGGGTTTTTCTATTTTTCATTGCATTGTTAGTGATGTATTAGATGCGCTTAATTAAATTTAATTATATCCATACCTTAAATACCTTTTTAGGTTTTTTCTATTCTTCATTGCATTGTTAATGATGTATTAAATGCGCTTAATTAAATTTAATTATATCCACAACTTTATTACCTTTTAGTGATTTTTCTATTTTTCATTGCATTTTTAATGATGTATTAAATGCGCTTAATTAAATTAAATTATATCCATAGCTTTATTATTTTTTTAGAGGTCTTTCTAGTTTTCATTGCATTTTTAAGGGTGCATTAAATGCGCTTAATTAAATTAAATTTATCCATAGCTTTATTACATTTTTAGTGGTATTCTCTATTTTTCCTCGCATTATCCAATGGTGTTTTACTGTGGGTGCTAAATTTATTCATAAGGGCAAGGCTATTGGAAGAAGATTGCATTTATAATTATGAGTTAACGATTCTTGATTAAAACCTAAGTGATTCATTGAATTCAGTACGTTGCGTTATTATGGCCTTCTCATCTTAGACTGATGTTAATATTGCTTTAAACAATGAATCATAACTATTCCTTATTATTCCGTGAAGGAGACAATTGATTTTCGAACGTCGCTTTAATTATAATTAAATGGTAATTTCCACTTTAATTGATAATTTGTCCCCAGTGATTATTTTGGATTTAAACTGATTTGAGTTCATTGATTAGGAGGGTGTTTTATTTATGACCGAATACTTATAGATTATTGCCCATTGATAACTCATAACTCTTCGTTTTATTTATAGTATATGCATGAGTAATGGAATTTAGACTGTTGTGCTAACCTTAAGTTAAAAGTTAAGGTTGATGTAAACGAAACTATTAACTAGTCTTTTACTTGTTAAATATGGATCAATTATTTGGTTAAATGATAACCCAGTTGAGAACAGGCTTGCACAATAAGGCCTGGAATGATTAATTTTAGAAGGTACCCAGACAACAATTGATCTATAGTTGCACGATGGAATGGTCTTAAGACTAGGGTAGATTGTAGTCCTTGTTCATCTAGGTGGTACCGGGTAGTAGACTTATGTGTGCTTAGTCTGTTAGTGTTGGGCGGAATGTGGATGCCTCCATGTAGCCTTAGTATATAGGCCAGTGTGTGTGATTATTTTTGTGTAAGGAATCTAGTGCCGTATCAAGAGTCTCAGGCCCTTTAAAGGCATGGTTTCCACTCTTGCGACACATATGAGGGGATTCTAGTTTCTGCCTGTGTAGTCGGCCAGTAGCCTATCTGACCTTCTCTCTCCCTGGAGCAAAGAACTAAGATTAAATGCCCTGCTTTCCTGTGCAGAAATAGTAATCTACCATGATGGATCCTTCCTTAGGTCTATTCTCATTTAATGCTTGCAGTTGTGCACCTAATGTCCTCTTGTTGTGGTTATCATGGTTGCGTCTTGTTGGTTGTCGAGTGGAGACGTAGAGTCTAGAGTGTCTGTTACTTCTACACGTGCGCACACACCTTAAACAAAAAAAAGAATAAAAAAATTGCACTTGTTATCAGAGTTGTTGTCGTAATGAGGAGGGTCCTTACATATGGTATCAGAGCCGGTTCAACCCGCGATTTGGGGTTCGCTACGGCTTTCATTGACATGAGTTGGTTTTATTATATTATTGTTGATCGAGTTGATTATGTGCATGCAGGTAATCATGGTTAGAGGACGTCGCGGAGGCAGATGACGAGGTGCTAGGGGAGGAGGCATGATGCCTCCAGCAGCATCCACGCCTGAGGGGTCTAACCCCCAGGGAGGAGAGCAGGTTCTCGGACAGGAGAAGATAGCAGTTGGTGATGTTATTGGGATGATGAGATCCTTTCAGCACATGTTTGAGGCTCTGATTAGCTGTTTGGACAGAGATGAGGCCAGGGCGCTGGCACCCCCTGAGGTTCAGCTGCGTGCACCAGCCGTTACAGGTAGCATTCACCATGAACTCAAGAAGGTAAAATTTCTCAAGTTCTTTGGTGCCCCGGACAGTGCAGCCGCCGAGACATGGTTGGATAATATGGCGATGTGTTTCGCACTTTGCGATTATACATCCAACTTGAAGATCCACATGGCGGTCTTTCAACTGAAGGGGAGCGCTCTTCTATGGTGGAAGACGCTCTTGCCGCAGCTAAACATGGTCGTTGAAGATGTGTCATGGGAACTGTTTGAGGAACGGTTCTGAGAGAGGTACCTTTCAGAGGAATTCATTGAGCGTCAACTCAATGAGTTCAACGCGTTATGACAAGGAGGTTGTACGGTGCCCAAGTACGAGGCACGTTTTATGGATATGCTTCGGTATGATCCACACCTTAACACTGAGAAGCTCAAGGTCAACCGGTTCATGTTTGGCCTTAACGGCAGCCTGCGTGCAAAGGTTAGGATCTTGATGCCTCAAACCTTGCACGACGCTATCCAAAAGGCCCTCATAATAGAGGAGGATCTTATCAGCGGGGGTCAGACTAGGACTCCAGCGAGACCCATAGGGCAGAGTTCATTTGGTGCGCCACGACATCAGACACCAGCGAGACATATGCTGGGACATCGCGGCTTCCAGAGGGGATCTACTTTTGCTACACCTCGACGACCGCTGCCTCAGCAATGGACACCTTATCGAGGACCACAACACCAGCAGCAGCGTTGCCCGCAGTAGCAGAAGTTTAGGCCTGTTCAGCAGAATAGACCTGGTTTCCAGGCTGGTGGGTTGTCCTCTTCTACTTCGAGTACCAGGACTACTAGGCCGAAGAAGGGGTGTTGGACGTTTGTGGAGCCACACTACCAACGCGAATGTCCTGTGGAGAGGGCCAGAGTGTCCAGATCAGCCGGACCCGCTACCGTGGGAGATATGGGCAAGGCCCATCGGATTCATGTAGTGGTGAATAACCACCAGAAAGAGCACCAGTCAATTGTGCTCGAGACGACAGGTACAGTCGCTGACCAGACCCTTAGTATTTTGATAGACCCAGGAGCTACTGAGAGTTTCATTTTTGGTGCAGCGCTAAAAAGGATCAAGGTAAAGGCAGTCGAACAGGATGAGTTTAGCTTAGTGGAGATGGCTTCGGGAGCCAAACAGAAGGTGGGAGGAAAGGTTATGGGTTGTTCCCTTAACCTGTGAGAGTTTTTCACAAGGGTCAACTTGTACATCACGATCTTAGGGTCTTATGACGTTGTGATCGGTATGGATTGGTTGGAAACGCATGAGGCGATACTCAACTGTAAGACGAAACGGTTGAGCTTGGTTGATGATAAAGGACAGAGACGTGTGATTGTAGGAAGGAATCAAGGATTTTCCCTGTGGTTCGTCTCTTCCTTGCAGTTACGGAAGAGTATGCGCAAGGGGTGAAAACTTTATGCAATCCTCGCGCTAAACGAGAAGGGAGTAGTGGAAGGTCTAGAACACCTTTCGGTGGTGAAGGAGTTTGCAGACGTATTTCCCGAGGAGTTGCCTGGGATGCACCCGGAACGGGAACTGGAGTTTACCATAGACCTGAAACTGCGAACCGAACCGATAGCAAGAACGCCTTATCAGATGTCGACCCCGGAGTTGCAAGAGTTGAAAATGCAACTGAAGGAGTTGTTGGACCTGGGACTGATACGTCCTCGTGTGTCACCGTGGGGTGCACCAGTTATTTTCATACGAAAGAAGGACGGATCATGGAGGCTTTGCATTGACTACCGTCAACTGAACAAGGCTACGATCAAGAATCAATATCCCTTACCAAGAATTGATGATCTGTTTGATCAAATGAAGGGTGCGACAGTGTTCTCTAAGATCGATTTGCGATCTGGGTATTACCAGTTACGGATCAAGGAGGATGACATCCCTAACACTGCCTTTAAGACGAGATTTGGACATTATGAGTTTACTATTTTTCCATTTGGACTGACAAACGCCCTAGGGGTATTCATGAGTTTGATGAACGGGGTGTTCCGCGAGTACCTGGACAAGTTCGTCCAAGTATTTATTGATGATATTTTGATCTACTCTTGGACGAAGGAGGAGCATGACGAGCACTTGCGCTTGGTACTACAATGTTTACGAGAACACAAATTGTAAGCGAAGTTGTCCAAATGCTCTTTTTACCAATCGAGGATTCACTACTTAGGGCGTGTCATCTCCGACGAAGGTATCGTCGTGGATCCCACCAAGGTTGAGGCTATTATGGAATGGCCTACGCCGACGAATGTCACAAAAGTGCATAGTTTTATAGGTTTAGTAGGATACTATAGATTATTTTTCAAGGGATTTTCGAAGATAGAAAATCCTATCACAGAATTGCAAAAGAAAAACAAGAAGTTTGTTTGGACTGAGAAATGCGCGGAAGCATTTCGAAGGCTTAAAGAGTTGCTGACAACAACGCTGATACTAAAGGTCCCTGACATGGACAAAAACTTCTTGGTATGCACTGACGCATCCAAGGAAGGTTTAGGCGGAGTCTTGATGCAATATGGACGAGTGATTGCTCACATTTCAAGGAAGCTGAGAAGGCATGAGGAGAACTATGCAACGCACGATTTGGAGTTACTAGCCATCGTATATACCTTGAAGTTTTGGAGACACTACCTTGTTGCATGAAAATTTGAATTAAAGACTGATCATTGTGGACTACAACACATTTTTACGCAAAGCGACTTGAACGCGCGACAACGGCGTTGGTCGGAATTGCTTAGCGAGTACGACTTCGAGATTACTTACATAAAGGGAACTATGAACAGAGTAGTTGATGCTTTGAGTCAGAGGCCACACATCTTTTTGGTGTTTCCTCTTCAAATGAATCTACGGGAGAATATTCTCACTTTACAGCGTGATGATGACTGGTACAAGGAATTCGAGGGTTTTATCAGACAAAACACAATGACGGTAACACAATATGAGCGATTTGCTTTTGATAGCGATGGGTTATTGAGGTTTAGAGGTCGAATTTACGTACCGCCAAACGACGAGTTGAGGATGTTGATCCTGAGCGAGACTCATAGAGCAGTTTACATGGCTCACCTGGGGGTTATGAAGATGAGGGCAGACCTTAAACCATTATTATTTTAGAAAGGAATGAAGGCCGACATAGTCAACTTTGTGGCTAGATGTCTAGAGTCTCAGTAGGTAAAGGTTGAACATAGACACCCGGCAGGATTACTTCAACCACATGCCATTCCAGAATCGAAATGGGAAGTTATTTCGATGGAATTCATTGTTGGATTGCCACTGATGGCAAGGAGACATGACTCAATTTTTGTAGTAGTAGACACTCTGACAAAGAGTGCTCACTTTATTCATGTGCGTACGACGTATCAGGCTCCTGACATAGCGAGAGTTTTCATCAGTGAGATTGTGAGGCTACATGGCGTGCCTAAAAAGATTATATCTGATCGAGGATTGGTGTTTACTGGATGATTTTGGACAAGTTTCCAAGAGGCCTTGGGAACCCAACTTAATTTTAGTATTGTGTATCACCCAGAGACCGATGAGCAGACCCAACGAACGAGCCAAACCTTGGAAGACATGTTGCGCATGTACGTGATGGAACAACAAAAGTGTTGGGAGGAATTCTTGCCTCTAGTAGAGTTCGCTTATAACAACAGTTACCAGAGCACCATTAAGATGGCGCCTTTTGAGTTTCTTTATGGGCGACCGTGTCAGACGCCCTTGAGTTGGGATCGGCTTGAGGATAGGGTCCTGGTGGGACCAGAAGCGATCCAAGAAATGGAAGAGCATATGAAAAACATAAGACAAATGATTAAAGAAGTGCAGGATCGACAGAAGAGTTATGCCGATGCGCACCGAGTCGACCGTAGTTACGAGGTCGGTGATCGAGTCTTCTTGTGGGTTAAACCGCATAAGAGTTCGATCAAGTTTGGAAAAGGAGATAAACTCTCTCCTAGGTTCGTGGGACCTTTCGAGATTGTGGAGAGAAAGGGGCTCATGGCCTATCGACTAGCCTTGCCTAATTCTTTGAGGCGTATGCACGATGTTTTTCATGTATCTGTTTTGAGACATTATATTAGTGATCCTACACATGTGATTGACCTGAGTTCCTTGCAAGTATCAGACGAGGGAGTGCTCATGGCTGAGCTGGTCCGCATCTTAGATCATTGCATTCAACAGTTATGATGTCGAACGATAGATCAGGTCAAGGTCTAGTGGGACAGTTTTAGTCCGCACTCGACGACCTGGGAGGACGCATATGATATGCGTCAGTAGTTTCTATTTTTGTTTGATAGATAGACTTATGATACTGTGATACTTTATTTCTACATTTATACTGAGAAACTTCGGGACGAAGTTTAGACCAAGAGGGGGTGTATGTAACATCCCGCTCTGGCGCACTGAGAAAACTTATTATTTGAGGACACTTGCTCGCAAGTGATCTGGACTTTTATGATGTTAGACCATTTATACCTGATTATGATGTGATTGACAGATGACATGATGTGTTTCTATTTGATGTAGACAGGTGCTATTGACTCAGTTTTATTGAGTGTGCAGGGTTTTTGACCTTGAGGATGCAGAGGCATCGGTAGAACCCCCTTGGACTCCGGACTCAGTCAGGGAGTGTTCTTTTGGGTTGATATGTTTACTATGATGTTTCATTTGATTTGATGATTTTATGTTGACATTTCTAACATGATTGTTGATGATGCAGGCTGACGATAGCTTGTCGACCAAACTGACATATGGAGTAAAGGGGGCACACACAATTTGCAGAGAGGTTGAGGGAGAGGGGTGGACAACAGCCCTGCCACCGCCTACTAGCACTCTCGTCATGGCTCGAACTGTATTTTAACAACTACCTAGTTCGAGAGGATCCACAATGCCATGAGGGAAGACTACGACAGTCACTCACGATGATTCTAAGGGGCGCGCAATAAGGCGGGGGCCTTATTCCTTAGAACCCTTAGTCTCCCACAAGTTCACCTGGCGGAGTGTTGACTCCAGGGGTTATAGATGTCTACCAATCAGTCCAGTCGGTGAGTGGCACCCTTGGAGCATGTGGTTCATCCCGAAGGGCACGTCGCACAAAAGAAACTCAGTTGGCGAGTGGCACCCTTGGAGCACGTGGTGCATCCTGAAGGGCACGTCACACAAAAGAAATTCAAGAGGCGAGTGGCACCCTTGGAGCACGTGGTGCGTCCTGAAGGGCATGTCACAATAATGTTGGATGAAGGAGTCAGCCTAAATAACCCTAATACATCAACACCTGAATAAATCCTTAAACAATTCCCCTAACCAAGCGTTGCCAGTTCAGAATTTGAGCCCTATGTCAAAAAACAAAAACATAATTCACGACTATACATTAAATATTCATTACCACTATGATTTGCAACCTCCACCTAATCCAAGGTGTTTCCTTACTTAATTAAATACATAAAACAATTCCTCCACTAATTGAATTCATAAAGTAATTCCTTCCTTAATTGCATACATAAGGCCTTTCCTCATTCCCAGTAATAAGCTTGATAATTTATCTTTTAGTGAAGGTACTGCTACTTCGCCCTAACATAATAATCAAAACTTAACCATCTCCT
>ML800239.1:272719-316036 GCA_009831015.1 Picea engelmannii | reverse complement strand
GACCGAAACAACAATGTCCACGGGACATCACAAACTTTGTAGCTTTTGGACCACTTCTGCCCCTTGACAGGTAGACCAGTTGCCAGGCTGAGAGATTGTTCGGTGATTTCGAGCTGGACATCTCCAACTTTAGCTCAGCACCCGTCAAACGATAGTGCAAATTGCCGAGCAACAGAGGTATTAAAACCATCTAACTTCTTTATAAACGAAAGCCACCCGTATTCCTCAAGATCACTGTATGCACCATCAAATGTTAACAACGCTTAACATCCATTAGGTTCGGCTCTCACCACAGGAGCCATAACCTCTGCTCATGGTAGGGTTCACGCCAATCGATTAATGCACAGAGTGAATGCAACAGGGTTTGCATAGTTTGAATGTTGGATGCGACCGAAAAAAACTCAGGCATGCGAAGGTGGTGGGATTACCATCACCACGTATTAAATTAATGATCTGTACAGAGCTGTTTAAAACCATAATCATTAAAACAAATGCATCGACCAATGAACAGGTGAATCACCAGTTCTACGTGCCACTTATCCGAGTCAGAACCAACACCTCATATGATAACAACGTGCCAAGTGTTAAGCTTTAAAATCAGCGCAGTACCAACATTAACTATCGATTCAACATGCCAATTCCACCGTTCATTCAATCGCTTAATCACAGGGTTTAGCGCTAATACAAAGCTCGGGATCAAATAATATTCAACGTATAATCCAATTTTGCAAACATAGTATGCCAAATATCAATTTGAGCATGATTAACTTATGCGCCTTGAAACCATTGCTCCACATCTTGTAAACTTGTCAATACATTCGGTGCATATTATATATGTCTATATTCCAAAGCTTTAGAACCATACAATCAAAATCCCTTCATATAATAATCGAGTAAAAGTCCAAGGCAAGGATAAAAACCATATGACCAAATCCATTATAATTCTCATAAGACCAGAACAAGAACGATAAMTTTTCATGCCAAGGTTTAACAAAAATACATCCAAATATGCAATCAAGGTAGGATAATGCTCAAGAATATAAGTTTAATACAACATTTAGCAATTTAGATGATAAACCAGTGATCGAGCATTAACCAAAAACGACGGCAATCTAATCAACGAAAAGAAGTGTTTTCACACTTGCAGTTGTGAATACTAAAACGAAATTGAATTGCGATGGTCGTAAAGATAAGATGAATGTTGATTAGCATAAAGTGACAATGATTTGTCATGATACCGCAAGGGGTGTAGGCAGCTTTTTGAGAGCAATCAAAAAAAATGGGTTGGCTGCCAACAGGAGGCAAAGAGGATGAGGAACTAGATGAATTAGATAAGGATAAACGAATCTTAGGTTGTTGTTATTGTAGAACAACTTTTCTTTTTCCTACTTCGGGAATGAGAGGAAATTTAGGTGATTGACCTCGTATTCTTCGAGATACATAAGATGTGCTAATGCTATATTTTTTCTAGGGATAGTCTCCTTTTTTCATCCAAATATTGTAGAAAATGTACTTTAGAAACAATAACTTCCCTATACTGGTGTAACACATCCTTAGTATGAGAATTTCTGAGGATTTCTTGAAATAAGGTAAATGAGACATTGTTCTAATTGACAGGGGATTCAGGAATATTAGGTTTATTAGGCTTAGGAATGGTCATGATAGACAATTAATAAATATGGTGGATTCTAATCATCCTCTTACGGGAATCCCAGTGTTCTTGAATTCAATCTTCTTCAGAAATGACTTCCCAAGAATGATTCAATTCAACATGATTATTATCAGCCTCAAGAATGAGATTATAAAATTTAAGGGTAATGTTGGTTTGATCCTATAGAACATCACCTAAGTTGGGATATCTTTGAACGAGCATATTCATGACTCAAAAAACGAATTTGAATATAAATATACAAGATATAAACAGATTGAAAACAAAAAATAAAGCAGTGAATATATGTTAGATTATTGAGAGGGGGGGTGAATCAGTAATGATCAATTACATCAATTATTAATACTTTAAAGAACAAAGTATATTCTTTTACTTATTCAACCATGTTCATTTGTTCATCATCAATATCTTACTATATAATAATCATTATCATTCATCAGTGCATAATAAATAATAAAAAACACATCCACACGATGCACAATACACCAATATTTACATGGAAACCCAATGCGGGAAAAAACAATGGAATGATTTTCTTGTATGTCAACAATTACTTTCAATGAAGAACCAACATCCAATTCTCTAGCTACAAATAGAAGGAGGCTCAAACCCCCTAGTTTCTCAAGTTACAACCTGAGGTAATCTCCAACTCCCCAATTCTCTAGCTACAACCCTCTATGTTCTCCGACTACAACCGAAAGGTGGCTAAAAATGCCTATCCTTGCCCCATCTAACCTCCCTGAAATATAAGTAGAATGATGGAACCACTATCACACTATCACTATGAGATATATTGTTGTTAACTTGTACCAATCAACCTGTACCAAACAAACTACAATGAACATGTACCAATAACTTGTAAACAACCTATACCAATAACCAGTGTCAACATGTACCATGCATCAACCTATACCTCAACCTGTACCATAAAAAAGTGCATCAACCATGCACCAAACATGTACAAATAACTTGTCACAGCAACAGGTCTAGACAACCTATCACAACAACCCGTCTCATCAATCTTATCAACCAAATCGGATCTACTTACCAAGATCAATCACCAAGACAACTCTCAACCATATTCACAATATCACCAAGATGTGAATCAACCAAGAATATCAAAACAACTCATAATCATCACCAAGATCAATATGTTCTTATAATAATATACCAATACATGTATGTTACATCATCCATAAACCATGTATCAACAATACTTCTAACATGTTCCTCCAACCTTTTACCAAGTATGTACCAATCATGCATCAACTACACATCAACTATGACTAATCAAGATGTACCAACATCATCAACTGTACACCACATGTATGTGCCAACTCATCAAATACTTGTTTCACCCATGTATCCAACATGTACCTCAACTTTATACCAAATACATATACAAATATAACCATCAAAAGTTCTCTACCAATACATCACACTATCCATAACCAAATACCATAAAACCTTACATCAAACCATGTGTCATAACCTCACTTGTATGTAGCCTCAAGGATGTATCATTCATAAGACAATTATATACCAAGACCAATAACAAGTGTCTCTCACAATGCACCATAAGATATGCCAATAAATCAAACTAAGTGCACTAACAATAGACTTAAATAGATCTGACTCAAATCCATTCTACAATAAGAACTAAACTTCCAAGAGGGCATCCAACATATTTACAAGGCAAACCCTCAACCAGATTCATAAGTTCAACGCTACACATATGAAAACCATACCTTTTTCCTTCTTGTAGCATTTTGTTGTCATGATTCTGCTATCGTGAATTTGTTGCCACGATTTTTATGTCACACTTTTTTTGCCACATATTTTCTACCACGATTTTTCTACCGCACTTTTCTTTCCACACTTTTTCTTCCATACCTTTTCCGCCATAGTTTTCCTGCCACACTTCTTCTTCCACACTTTTCTCTACCAATAATATCTGCCCTAATAACCTTTCACAAAATAGATATTCAATGATATTCAATAGGTTGTAATGGGAGAGACTTTGTCTCTTATTTATACTTCCATGTAGCTTCCTCAAGGGGTTAATTTCTAACCAACTTAACCCACGTTCCTTGTTTTAGGGGTAACCCACTCCTAACCACTTGTCCACTTCTAGCTCACTTTGCTACACTTAACCACTTTACCACAAATAGTAAGTTGTCCACTTTTAGTTGCAACTAACTTATTATTTAATTAATTTCTTTTGCAACCACTTTGATTACTTTATTATTTAAATAATTTCTCTTTACTCACAACTTCTTGTTGCAACTAACTTTTCTATAATTATTCAATTCATGACTTCTTTTTCATTAACTAACTTCTTCTTGCAACCACTTTATTATTTTATTTATTTCTTGGTCAACCACTTTGACTATTCAATATTCTCATCACAACTACTTTAACATAATTACCAAACTCACAAATTCTTGTTGCAACTAATTTATTTTTAATTATTTTCATAATGCAACAACTATCCCCATGATTAACTCTTATTTTCACACACTTTGACTGGTCAACTTCTTCTAGGAGTTTCTAGAATAATTTGACTTCTTTGACCTTCTAGGGGGTTCTAGATAAATCATGAGGGTTCTCCAAATTCACAAGGATACAACTCTCTAACCATGAGGACTTATGTGTTGCTCCATATATCACCAGAAATGGTATGACATATACTATCTATCTTGAACAATCTTACCTATAAATACATTAAACTGCATGCCATTATACATCAAACAAACTAAATTCTCTTAATCGTATTGTTAGGGATACGAAAATTGACTACCAGACTTGCTTCAAGAGTTTCCATTAATGAAAACCAACCCAATTAATCAACAATCTCCCCCTTTGGCATTGATGGCAACACTCTGATGCAATACTGAAGTCATATAGCTCATTATCCCCTTGTGATCAACACTTCCCTTGGAACCATGCCTCTATTCTCTCTCTCCAAACATCTAAATCTCTATCCTGCATCTGATAAATCTCCCCCCCTTTGAAATCAATGGAAAAGGAAACTTTCCATCCAGGGTTTCTCCCCCTAACTAAACTGTGCTTGGGGTTGCTCCCCCTGACTGAACTCTTCTTGAAATTTTTCCCCCAACCTGAACTATCCTATTTATGGTTCTTCCTCTTGTAAATCTAAGACATATAAAATAAGAATTCAAAAGAATTCATTTGGGAGTAGAAATTACTCCAATCTGACGAATATACTCAAAGGCTTCCCTTGTAAGAGGTTTTGCGAAAATATCCGCAACCGATTCCTTTGTCCTCACATATTCAACTATGATGTTCTTCTCTTGAACCTGTTCTGGTAGAAAGTGATACTTTATTGAAATGTGATTCATCTTGGAGTGCATCACTAGATTCTTTGAGATATTGATAGCGCTTGTATTATCACAATATAGAGGAATGGTCTCATCATACTCAACCCGTATATCTGTCAAAGTTTGTTTCATTCATAGAAACTGTGTACAACATGTTGTTTCTTCAATATACTTTACTTCAGATGTAGACAATGATACTGATGATTGTTTCTTGCTTAGACAAGATACCAAACACTCACCTAAGTACAATTTCATTCCATTAGTGCTTTGTCGGTCGTCAATGCAACCTGCCCAATCTTCATATGCATAGGCAATAAGTGATAAATCCTTTTATTTTGGATACAATAATCCAAACTCTTTTGTTCCCTTGAGATATCTGAAAAATCCTCTTCACTTTTAAGACATGTGATTCCCTTGGTATTTCTTGAAATCATGCCACTTGTCCGACTTCCTTCATTACATATAGTCTGGATGTTTTCACGTATAGTAGGCTACCAATCATTGACCTATAATTGTTCTGGTCTATAGGCTTTGAATGATCATCTTTTCTCAACTTGCAACTGGTTTTCATAGGAGTGTTAACTGGTTTGCAATCTTCCATTCCGAACCTCTTTATCATTTCTTTGATATACTTAGTTTGAGAAATAAAAATTCCTTGGTTTCTTTGACATATCTGAAGACCCATAAATAAGCATAGTACTCCAAGTAATGAAATTTCAAATTCATTATGCATATCCTTTGCAAATTTATGGCTTAACATGTCATTGCCACTTCCAAAAATAATATCATTAACATAAAATTCAATCAATAAAATACTATCTTGAGTTACCTTGGTGTAGAGGTTGTTTTATGCACTTCCTTTTTTGAACCCTGCTTGTTGTAGATATTTATCCAATCTAGGGTACCATGCTCTAGGAGCCTACTTTTTACCATACAAGGCATTCTTCAACCTACAAAGATAATATTCATCATTTGATAGTAGAAATCCTTTTGGTTGTTCAATGTAGACTTCTTCTTCAAGTTACCCATTCAGAAAGGCTAATTTCACATCCATTTGATACAGTTTAATATTATTGGAGAATGCATAAGATAAGATCAATTGGATTGCTTCCATTCTTGAAACTGGGGAAAACATCTCTTCAAAGCCGATCCCTTAAACTTGTGTGTATCCTTTACATACCAATCTATCTTTACTCCTTGTAACCTGTCCATCTTCATTCAATTTATTTTTGAAAACCCATTTTGTGCCAATCACGTTCTTATACCTTGGTCTTGGAACTAATTCCCACGTGTCATTATTCTCTATTTGATCCAATTATTCATTCATGGAATTTTTTAGAATTCATCCTTGTTGGCTTGTTCAAAACTATTTCGTCCAATTATAGATAAGAGTGGTAGGTGTAGTTTTTCTAGTGAATGAATTCTTCTTCTAGTCTCAACTCCTGCATCGTTGTTTTCGATAATCTGATCTGAATGATGATTCTTATATACTTTTTTTCTAGGTGTCTTTGGAGACACTTTTTGAACTTGCTCTTCTATTTATGTCTAATATTCTTCATATTCCCCTTCTACTTCTTCTTCATCATTTTCTTCTTCTTTGTAGACCTATTCCATTAATTCCTTTTATTCTTCCTTTAATTTTTGTACACCTGTTTCATCAGTTGTTACATTGATGCTTTCCACAACTTTTTTGAATCTTAGATTGTAACACTTGTATGCTTTCCTTGTACTTGAGTAACCAACAAGTATTCCTTTGTCCACATGAGAGTCAAACTTTCCTATTCTTCCATCTTCTATTTTGATGTAGCATTTTCTTCCGAACACCCTGAAGTGCTTCACATTTGTTGGTATTCCTTTCCATAGCTCGTAGGGAGTTTTTCGTTGTTGTTTCTGAGCCTTAATAAKTTTTGAATGTGAACTGATGTATGCAATGCATGTGTCCAAAAAACATCTGTCAATTTAGAATCCATTAACATTGTTCGAGCCATTTTCTATACTGTCATGTTCCTTCTTTCAACAACTCCATTTAGTTGATGTATCCTAGCAACRAATAATTTTCTTTTTATTCCATGCTTACTACAAAAATACCTAAATTACTTTGAACTAAAATCTCCTTCATTATCAGATCTCAAACATTTTATTTTTGAATCCATTTCATTTTCAACCATTTCCTTATAAACCTTGAAGTTTTCAAATGCTTATAACTTATTCCCGAGAAAGAAAACTGCAATCATTCTTGTATAATAATCAACTAATAACATAAAGTATTTATCATCTTTTAAACCCTTTGTTATAGTTGGTCCAACTAGATCAGTATGCACAATTTTCAGTGGTCTTGTCATTGAGTATTCCTTTGATTTGAACCTAGTCTTTGTTTGCTTTCCTCGTTGACAATTCTTGCATAATGTGTTGGTTGGTTTCATGGTCTAGGGAATTTATATGACTGTTTTCTTTTTTTTTACTTTTACGAGGTTACCAAAGTTTATGTGACCCATTATTCTATGCCATAGCCAAACATCATGTTCCTTTCCTAGACAACACTTTTCATTTCCAATTTCACTTAATACATATATATTACTTGAATTTATTGCAATTGTCGTAATCCATTTTCATGAACCTGATTTTCTTATCTCTCACTTCAGTGAATCGAATGTAATTTTATGACATTGGTCACACATTGGACTTACACTTAGAAGATTATGTTTCATATCTTCCACTAGTAGAACTGTTTTTCCTTGGTATTCTTATTTCCAATTTTGAATGTGCCTTTTCCAATGATTCTAGTTGAGTCATCATTTCAAAAACAGGTTGATCCATCTCTTTTCTTTATTAATGGAAGAAACATATCTTCATCGACTATCATCTATTTTGAACCACCGCTATCAACATACCAACCACGGTTCTTATTCTCGTCTTCTAGAGCGAGTGTGCATTCTTCATTTCTATACTGATTATGCTTTCTTATCCATGTTCTATTTTGAGGTTCATGTCTATGAGTGTTGTTATTTTGTTGTGATTCTCTCGGAGGAATTTTCATTATACAATATTTTTCCATGTGTCCAAAGTTGTTTCAATTTTATCATTCCACTTCAGTGCTCAATGATTCAAACCTGTTGTAGCTTCTTCTCTATGTTTCACTAGGCCTTCTTGGATAACCATTTTGTGTATGACTTTCAAAGTTGTTTATGTTCCTGCTATTAGATCTTCAATTTATAGCTTTATGTCCAAAATTATTGCATGGATAACATAAACTAAGAAAGATATTTTGATATATGGGACTTGAACATCTTCTGAAAGGATTTACTCTTATGAATCCCTCTTCTTCTTTAGGACTACTTGTTTCTGACTATCATTGATTTTGAAATCTGAATCTTCTCGGTGGAGGAGTGTCCCTGTGATATTCCTTGTATAACTTCATATCCCCTCTGATTGTTTCTACATATATTTTTGGATATGTTTATTGATATTTCAATTTCGATCTTGATCCCTTTTCTGTATGATTGTATCTAGGTCTAGACTTGTTATGATTAGGCCTTTGACTGGTGATAATATCATCCAAAACGTTTGATTTGTTCTGCATATTTTTATTTCGAAGATACTTTCTCAATCTTTCAATATCTTCTTCCAAATTTCCAATGATGCTATCTCTTTCTTCTAGTTGTTCTTTGAGTGGTTCTTCAATTATTTTATCTTATTCTATTTGAACCTTCAATTCTATGATCATCTTCTCTAGCTCTTGAGTGTCTTATTTCTTGTCTAATTCTGCTTGGAGCTTCTTGTTTTTATTCTTTTCTCTTCTTATAACTTCTATAACACTCAACAATTCTTCTCAGTAGTTAACTTCTGCCTCTTCATATTCTTCTTTAGTGTCTTCTTAATTAGAAAATTCCATTTCCATGAATAGAACTCTTTATGTCTCACTTTCACTGACTTCATCTTCATCTGATTAGGAGCTGTCTTCTTTGGTGAAAAAACTTTTCTTGAAGACTTTATTTTTTCTTCTTTTTTTTTTATATGTTTGTTTTCTATTTTAATCGTCTTCATCATTTATTTTCTTTTTCTTATGAGGAAATTTGTTATCAAAATGACCAATATCATCACAATTAAAAAAAATCAATGAAATCTTACCTTTATATATGTCATTGGTTCCCTTTTTCAATATTCAGACAAATTTGTCCACTTCTTCATCATCTTTTAAGATGTCATTGTTGCTGCTATATTATTTTTCTTTTTTCTTTCCCCTTTTCTTTTACCTTTTGGGTGCTTTGAATGTTGCTTATTTTATACCTGGATTTTCTTGTTTAGTTCTCATTTCATAGGCTGTGAAGATTCCATGTAGTTCATCCATACTTATTGAGTCTAAATCTTCTCTTTATTCTAGTGTTGATATATTAGGATAAAATCTCATAGAAAGATATGTTAGTACCTTTTGAACAATTACATATTCTTCAATTTCTTCTCCCAATCGTATGATCACATTCATTGTTGCATCAACTCGTAAGAAGTAAGCTACAATATTTTCATCGCCCTTCATATTTAGTTGCTCGAATTGACCTCTGTAGCTTTGATCCTATAGACCAACACCTCAGTCGGGATGTCTTTTAACGGGCACAACCATGAGTCAAAAGAAGAATTTTAATAGAAATATACAAGCTATAAAGAGACTGAAAACATAAATTAAAGCAATGAATATAAACAATAAATGTACAAATGTACAAAAAATACAAACCAGGGAATTGAAAAAGGAGTCTTTCATCCCCAGTATGGTCACCAAAGAAAATGTTTAGGAAAAGAGATGGATACTCTCCTCACAACATTTTTCACATCTTTCCTCGAGAGTACAAGATAGGCATGATTATTACCATATTTTAAATCCTTATTGCATATATAATTAACATCTAAGTTATAAATCTCAGGGACCAATTGCTTATTTTTTATTCTTTATCAAAGTGCAATAAAAAATATGATTTTATATAACAATTTTAAGCATTAAGAAAAACAATATAAATAGGATATAATCAAGAAATACCAAGATGAGTCACAAAAACATCCAAGATATTATTCATTCATTCTAAAATCAGTGAATATGCTTCAAATACTTCAAGAGTATGGACTAGGAGAAAGTATAGAAGCCTAAAGTAACACACACTTAGACCATCGATGCCTTCAAATTAGACCAAGACTAAGAAAAATAACTCCACAACCACTATTTTTCTCTGCAATGACTCTGCAAAAATATTCTAATCAGTAATGAAAACTAATCCAGAAACTGAGAGAAGTATACAAACTATCAAACATGAAATTAACCTAGAAGCATATTGGGAATCAATGCCCCTTAGTCCTACTTATTGTCACCTTCAAAAAACCATGCTATCATAGAAGTCTCTTAGATTTAGAAATCATAAAGTGAATGAAGTAGTAATGAAATCTCAATTGGTAGTCAGAGAAACCCTTATCACAACGATTTCCTCCTCCCCTTTCTTTGTCCATCTTGCTTCCTTTTGATATTTCCAAGGTAGTTGAATCACTCAACCAATTTTAGTTAACTTGTTAACTAACATCTAGTTAGTTAATGGGAGATTTGTTAAGTAAATAAATAATAATAATAAAATTATAAGGGTACTAAATAATACTAATAAGTGGGGACCCCCTATTTCATTTCAACAAATGATAAATAATTTTATCCTTGTATCTTCCACCTTAAATGCATGATACATTGGATTTCCACATCATAAAATCCATGTCATTATCATGTATACAATGTAATATTTATAAGAGTCCCCTTGTCACTCCATGTGGAAATTATTTAAATTTACAAAAATTTAACCATCATTTAAATATGTAGCAAACATGAAGCATTGAAAATATAAGGGTACCCAAAAAGGTAATGTTGTCAAAAACATGAGTTGTCTAAAATAATATGTGGTCCAAAAATTGTAACTTGTCTAAAATATGAAAAATCCATGATTAAGTGAAAATAAGTCCATATATAGATGCCAAAATAAACCACTATATCATGAGAAACCATATTTACTATGAGAGTTTTCTCCTCTCTTACAATGACTTCTTTCACCCCCTATTTCATTCTTTCTGATTGATGAATCCGCTTTAAAAGATTTATGATCAGTTCCTTGCATGTGGGAAGTGACTGAATATGAAGATTCTTGTGATGAATTTGATCTAGTTCTTCTACTAAATTTTTATCAGGGATGCCCTCAAGTTCAATGACTTTAGCCTTATGGTGAGCATGTGAATATTTGGATATAGGATGTGGATTTGTATGCAGAGGAGGTTGTGGTGGCAATGAAATAGTCATCCAGGCATGGGAAGGAGGTTGTAGAGGGTGATCAATATTTGGCCAACCTTATGAATATCTAACAGGAGGGTGTATAATTTATTTCCAACCATATAGATTTGGCACAACTAAAGGTACATGATTTTGATTTGGGACTAGAATACCAATGCTTGGGAGAGGGTTTCCAGGGATAGGTGGAGGTATGTATGCTTGTTGGCCAACCAAGTTGAGGAAACCTATCTGCAACAACTAATTAAACTCCTTTGAATCTGCATCAAAATGAATAGAAAACCTAATCCTAAGGGAATAATCCTTTTCCTCTATTATTTTCTCTTCGGACCTGACTCCCCCTGCTAAAGAAGATCATACTGACATATTCACATGGATCAATTACCATAGTATGACCTACAATCATATAAAAAAATATTGCATAACAATAGTTTAGGCATGGTTCTATAAATATCAATACATGTGTAAGCAATCATCACGAAATTCACATTCTCAGAACTGGAAATCACTTAGAACATGGGTTAAAATGGATCTTGGGATTTTATGACGAGAATTGTAATGAGTGAAAAGTGGTAAGTATGACAGGGGAGTGTAAAATGAACTATTCAATACTGTGACCCATTTTATTTTTCCATTCTGGATAAGTGCATGTAACTCTATCATATCTCAATCACATCAATTCAACCATACAACAAAGCATATCTCCGAGAAATTGAACACTCTTCTTTATTTCCAACTCAATTATGCAATCATAATTAAAGCATGGGAATAAAAACAAGTGCTTGGGAGGGTGAATTGGGAATGTGATGAGATAAAAGTGGTAAATATGAAAGGAGACATGCATTTAATTACAGTGTTCACAACCAAACTATCACTTTCATTTTCAACCATTCATTTTTTATAACTTCAAATGTCATGTAGAATTGTAACCACAGTGTCCATTCATAAATAGAGCTCAAGTATGCATCTCATTTCATTTATCTAAAAAACAATTATTCATCTCAAACTAAAACATGCCAAAATTCCCTATCAATAATTTTGTTTCTATTCCTATGTATAATTTCCCAAATATTCAACCAAGTTTTTCCTTATAACCAAAATCGTCAAACTCAAATTATGCAATGGCAACTTGGAATAATTGTAACCATTTTTTTCAAAATATCAATAATGGATGATTACATAAATATGTTCATTGAATAAACATTGTGAGAATCAAACAGAGCTATCATCATACCCAAACAAAAACAAAAATTTACATGCCCCTGTTCATATCAAACCTCAATAATTTGATACCAAATATCAACCATATGCCCATATAACCACACTGCTATGTAAAATATCAACTCGATTTCCATCAATAGTTCAACCAAACAGACTTTCATCCAAACCAAATGTGTGGGTGTGACTAGGGTTTCAACCATGTTGACTTGTTCTTTAAAACAAAACTTGAGCAACCAGGTGTGTACACAAAATATTACTCACTACATATTTTCAACTCAACACAACCATAGGTGAAATCCTTGATCATGTAGACACACGTTGGTGGGTTTACTTGTCTTTCTCAAAATGTGAACATAACAAACCCTAGAGTCTACATGCATTCATTCAGGTAAACAACATAAAGCTCACAAACCCTTGAATCAGGGTATTAAAAGACCCAATAATCATGGAACTGAGATATGGTATATAAAAACAAAATAACAATAACAATATAATTGTTAGGATCTCTTTGCAACCAACTCCTAGACGACTTCGAACTCAACAAAAAAATTGCATGCAAATTTCTTCAACAATCAAGGAGTTTATTCGTTCAAAACTGCTAAGTATTTTTCCAAATGAAATTGAATAATATGAAAGAAAATCATAGAAGGAGCAACATATTATCCACAAAGCCAGGGATCAATTATTATCAAATATAGTGTTTATATGACAAGAAGTTGAAACTCGATACCTGGTGGTGTGTCGAATATGTACAACTTTGAATGGTTGTAGTGGATACAAGCTAGAGATCCATAATTTTCCTCAACCATTTTGAACAAATGAACCAAACACCATAACCTGAGTGATAAACCAAACCCAAAATCATGCAAATATTGTTGGTCATGTCATTCTAGGTGTGGTGGCCCAACATTAATATTCACTAAATCCCAAAAGATCCACCTCAAAATCATAGACAATCATCAACTGCCAAATGTATGCCACTTAATCATTGTGACATGTCACAATTGAAACAAAGGGTTATGTGTTAATACATCTACTAATATATTAAATGCTCATCACATCAATTATCCAAGTTCGTAAACCTTACAATGAGTGGGTTGTGGGATTACAATGTATCCCTCATGCTTTATTATGTTCAAAAGTTACCTCCACATAAACCCTCGATCCGCTACCATGAAACAAGAACCATTGTCGAGTAATATACGTTCTCTTGTAATGCTTGCACACTATGCATTGTACCATATTAATATAACCATTGAAATACATGCAAGTGCTAGATCATGTGAATATATTAAACCTCACCCACTTTATAATAAGTTACAATATATATGTCAAGAGGTTGTAACGTGGTAATATAAACACATCACATGTATGCATAGAGTGGGAATATGCTACTAAGTGAATAACCATTTCAATAAAATATTAGAACCCTTTACCATTTGAAACCATAGATTTGCAAATAGAGAAACCATGAACTTTGTTTTGACAATGAAAATTTCCCAACACTTACACTGGAAAGTAAATACCAAGCTTATATTGTATTGTATCAATCAAACATGCATGTCTCCCAATCACATCCAGAATCAAGTGACATTTTCTTCAAGAGGCCTCTTCCTTCAATATTTTAATGACGGCATAAGGGGCCCCACTTTATTAGTTTACTTAGTATATGTATATATATATATATATATATATATATAAATTTATGTGTGCCCTATAATTCTTTGCAGGCTCGTGACTTCATGATGATTTTAACAGTCAACAGGGTGGAAAATCAACTGTTGGGTGTGATTTCCCACTATTGATTGAAGAGTGGATCATGGGATTTTGGAATTTTTTTTATCAACACTTAGACTTCATTGAAATAACGGTTACCTGTAGTCTCTATCATGTTTTAATTTTGTTTTTTTGGTTATCTTAAAACACCTCCTCAAAGTCATCATATTTTGTGTCTGCCTTTTTGTATGCATCATGTGTAAAAGGATCCATGTGCATCATAGTTCCCAAGGTTTCAATATTGGATGTAAGTGGTCTTGAAATTATGTCTTCCAACTTGTTTGTGATTCCTTTCCTATACTTGATGACTAGATGATTTTTTTTTTAAAAGACCATCCATTTACATAATGGCTGGGTTGTTGTAGCTTACTCTGGGCATACATATATTGTAGCAGTTGGTGAACTATGTGGATGATGGTCTTTGTTGGCATAGGTGCATACCCAGGGTTCAACGCTACAACAATGCACCAACAAAACCCTAACTATCAGCCTTTTCAACAACACCTGCGAAGCAAATGAAGTCTAACGTAAGGTAGACGTAGGGGTGGTTGTAGGAATCTAGTGTCCACAACCTTAGATGGGACACATATATGTGATTGTACATATGTGATTGTACAACCTTAAAAGAGAACTTAGCAGTTATAGTTCATTAGTATTAAACCAATATCTACTTCATACACAAAACCCTAATCACAGAGCATTGCAGTATTCGACCAGATCTACTATATTCATGCACTAGGCACATCCACAAAGACCTTATCTAGAATTCATTCATACTATTAATCACATAGAATCATTAGATTCATCTATCATTAATCTATATAAAATAACTAAGAAAGTAAACACATAAACACATTAATACATTGCATAAAGCATAGAAACACAATATATATGTGGTTCGCCCCCACCTTGGGGTTATGCCAACCAACTCTTCTTCTTCTATTATCGTCAGTCAAACAGTTACATGCACAGAGCCTTGAGATATTACTCCATTGAGGATAGGATATCTGTGCACCTCACTTGATCCTCTTTCCTTAAGTTACAACACAAAGCCTTCCACAGTCTCTTGCAACTACTGACACTTATCTCTGCAAGCCTCACATAGTATGCACAAAGTCATTACAGTCACCACTTGCATTTAGCAATTAGAATTTATCACTTAGCAGACTGACCTCTTCTTACATCAACTAGATACTTATTTATACATCACAAAGTAGGCCTACACATGGGTAAACCCATGGGACAACATCCCCATACATGTTACATAAGCCCAAAACCCAAAAATCCCTAAAAGAGGGGTCAAGATTTCGTGGTCTCTGCTTCATATTGCGCTCCTCCTTCGAAAACCTGTCAAAGTCCCAAAAATAGGTCATACATGACCAAGAATCCTCAAAACTTGGTCAAGGGCCAACAGGCCCCCAACACTCATATGTGACTCATCTCGAGTCACTCAGATCTGGGTAGCTCTACTTCAAAACCATCGAGCTTGTCTCGAGCTGCTTCGACTTATTGTTTTGACATGATCTCTTGTTCAACGAACTCTTTGATGAATGCTTCATTGACATGTCCCTCTAGGCATTGTTCAACTACAGTGACAAATTGCTCCAGTTCTTCTTCTCGACCTTCGATCTTTGCGAACATTTGGCAAGACTCATCCTGTATAGGTTGTAGCCTCTGAGTAACTTCCATGAATCTGCTCTGAATGGTGTGGACCTATTGTTAAGAACTTCACTGCTCTTAGGATTTCTTCATCTTTTCAATAACTGATAGGGGCTTCAACTACGCCTATATTGTTTCTTCTTGTTGTCTCACCTCCTGGAGATGTGACTCTAGTGCCTTTAGATATGGATTCTCAGTGAGTTTCTCATACTTCTAGGCACTACGATCACTTAGTTTCTTGCATTCCATGGCAAGGGCCTTTATTCTCTCAACTACACTTTGGGCAATTGCATCTCTTTGATATCTTATATCCTGCGGGGTGTCGAGCAATGTGCGGAGCTCTAAGTATGTTGTTTGTTGTTGTTGTTGTTGGATAGCTTCCGTGGATGCTCTAGTTGATGAGAGACTCATTCTTCTACCTTTATCTCTAATCCTGTTACAGAGTGGATTACTCTGTTGACTGCGTCTTTCACTGTGAGTTGCTCTATGAAAAACTATTCGTTTTCTTGTTGAATCTATGTTTTTTCCTCTTCAAACTTTGTTTGGAGAGAAACCTTCTCGTGTTATACAACTTGGCATTGTTCTATGAGTATTCCTTCCACTTTCTTCAAGGCCTGGGTGGCTTGTTCTGTTTCTTCCTATGCACGATGAAGGCGAGCTTTGGTTGCATCAGCTAGTCGACGGAGTTGGGATGGCTCATCTCCCAACTTTGGTTCTCTCGATGGTAAGGGCACAATGGAAACTGGACAACTGGATTGAAGAGCTTGATGTACTCCTTAGAGTTTGACTTTGATTCTATCGTACATCTCCTCTTGCTTGGCTTCTTGTTTCTGTAATATTTCCTGTGAGGTGTCATTTATAGTTGTGATGACGAAGTCAAAATCATCGACAGTGAGAATAGTTTGCATCTTGGTTAAAGTGGATTTGGATTTCTTCTGAGAAGAGGGTTTCTAAGGAGAAACCTTCCTCTTGTTCAAGCGATCAGCCTCATCCTTAGGTGGTGTTACTTTGCCTTGGTTTTTCTCATCTTCTTTATCATTTATCTCTTCTACCTCGTCATTACCCCCTCAGCCAGGTGATACTAAAAAAGTATTTTTTGAAGTTGCTTAAGTCTTGGAACTCTCCGGTATTCTTCCCTCTGCTGGTTTTGGGTGTGTGTTCTTTGTGAGCGGCCTCTAGGTTGTCTAGTTCGGGGCCAAACATCTCTGTAGAATCAGCGGGGATAAGGAGGTCTGCTAACCAGTCCTTAGTGATCTCCTCAAGGTCCTCTTCCGTGAGCTTGTAGTATGACTAAAGTTTATCCTTATGTTCATATGCCCATGCAGTAATATATATGAAGTGTCAATCTACGCGAAACTTCATGAGGGGTTATAACCTCTGTAAGGTGTTCGAAATCATGCAAGTTTTAACTTCGATGGCTCTCTTTAGTTGGAGGTAGTATTTGTGAAAGACATCATTCAACTGCCATTATTTTCCCATATCACTTGAGTACCAGAGCGTGGTGAACTTCACAAAAAGCGGGTCGAACGGCTCAATATGCATAAAGCTCGCACCTTCTGAAATTTCCTAAGCAACAAATGCAATGAGGATCAGGATCCAACTAATGTGAAACTCGTAGCCCTGATCATGTGCTTCAAGAAAGTCTAATTCTAGCTGATTAACTAGCTACTTGACCCAGTTCATCTGTACACCCTCCATGCATTTCCCCACGAGGTCAATGACAAATATTGTGACTTGCATGGGTCTGCTCTTTCTTACTAGTTTCCCTTCAATTAACTGACATTCTAGGCACACTGCACCATTCTGGATGGAGGCTACCTTGTAGCCTCACATCCCTTTCTCAACATCGTCCTATGTATCCTTGATCCTTTGTGCTAGGGTGTGATCTGTGGCTTTCCCTGGAGATAATTCCTACAGATTGGGTCCTTGCATACTCAACCCGGTGATCCTGTGGATCAGCATCGGATCTACTATAATACAACGGTCTAGCCATAAGTATCTTCCATGGTAACATGAAAGTAGGATCTTGAAACATGCATTAACTTCCTGGTGCCTTCCAAAGTGTGGGATTTTCATTACATTCAACAGGGTGGACTGTGTGAGGTTCATCGTCCACGGTTGGGGAATTATCTTCGAGTTCTTCCCCTTCATCCTAGTCAACTATTTATACGGGGAGAGCTTGCTATGGTTCTTATGATCCCCTAGGTTGAAGTCGTTGAACTTCAATGTTGTGATCTTGTCCTGTTGTGCTTGAATTGCACGTATCCCCTTCAAGAGATACACAATAACCATGGTGTACTCAAAATCTCTTGGCAGACTATCACAACTCACCCCGCCAGCCAGAGGTAGGATGTGGTAGGGAAATATGGTCAATATCAACTTCACATTTTCTAGGTCATCCCTGTGTTGGGTTGTCTTTTCTGTTGTTGTTTGGGATGATCTAGATACACGAAAAGTCGACGAAAACGGTTTCACTCCTCTCATTGACGACGCTTGTACACCCACAAACATTACTCTTTCGGTCATGAGTTCGATGAGTACCTCCTTCAAAGACTCTTCGACTACGCTAAGTTCTTCAGACACACACGTTCGTGGTTGAATATCTCAGGTTTGAAGAATAACTACTCAATGCAACGGGATGGGCGGTGATGCGTGATCATCACTGTGCAAAATCAACTAATATACGGGCTTGGATAATCACTGTTGGAAAAAGTGTTCTCGGTGTAAGGTTCAATTAAATAAATAGATAGCTAAGAAACAAATTTATCCAATGGGAGAGAATCCTTCATAACTTTAGTTCTGTCTGTTACAACGCAGTCCCAATAGTCTGATGGTGAGATATCTGAACATAAATGCCTTTCTACCTGTTTGGGGTATCATTCTAATGGTTATACTATTCCCAATGGCTATATTGTTTCTCCATGGTGAAGTTCCATGTGACGATGTTTTGATATACTGGTGAAGTTCCAGTTTTGCAAATTTTCCTTCTGCGAAGTTCCCTCTGGAACCTTCTGTAATTTGTCGATCTTAGTTTTTTTCTTATTTATATTTCTAGCCTTCTTTCTAGTGATTTTCGTCTCGATATTCCTCTTTCCATTATGATTCCTATCTTCTCTTGGCATAATAACTTCATGTTGTTGCGGTTCTTTCCTAGGGTTCAAGGGCAATACTTCTTCTTTATTCGGTCTAGGTGCTTGAATCTCCTGTGAGTCTTCTTGTGTTCTTCCAACTTCGACATCACAGTATCTGGTTTGAAATAGCTTTGATTTTTTCTCCTATTCTTCAATCAAGTGTACAATCCTCCTAGTCATGAAATCTTTTAACTCTTTCTTCTTCTGCTCTAAGATTTTGTCTTCTTTCCTTCTAGCCTGATCCCTTTCAATCCAAGGTTTTCCTAGTAATATAGAAAATGGGGCTTTGTTCTCAATAAATTTAACAAATTCAAATTCTTCCTCTGTCAAAGTTCCGTGGGAACTCCTAGATATCTGGGTGATCTTCTCACTTATGTTTACTAGCTTTCCTCTAAACAACCTTATTCCTCCCAACAAAGGAATAATAACAAGATTTTCTAAAGTTTCCCAAGTTCTTTCTGTCATAATATTCACCTCTGTTTCTTCATCTAGAACACTGTCAATGTCGAAGTCTCGTATTCTTTCTTCTATGCACTATTTTTCTTTGAATATCTCTGATAAGTTGATATGTCGGTGGTCGTTCAGGGTTTCTTTTATTTTTAGCAATACTTTCTCTGAGTCTTTCTGGGGTTCTGTCTTAATCTTAGTTTATGGATCTACTTTAGGGTTGTCTTGTCTCATATTCATCATTTCAACCTTAGCAATCATTCTGGGGAAATCGAGAACTTTATAATCCATAGATTTACAACAAAAAAAACTAGGTCTTCTACCAGGACATTCCTTAGCAAGATGTTTCGGTCTTCTGCAACTATAGAAAATAGTTAATCCTCGTTTTCTTTTAAATGATTCATAACCCTTCTTGTACTACGCACTAGAATCATAGTAGCTAATCTGCAAAAAAATATTTCTAGGATACTGCATCCATTTGTTAGTCCAAACATTCTTTCTATCCATAGGTATAACATATCTTTGATTATTTCTATCAGATCTACTCATATCAAACCTCTTTTCTTCTAGTTGTGCCCTGCTTTTCAGGCTAAGATTTTTTTTATCAAACATACCTAGATCCATACTCTTTGAAACAAAAATTTCCACTAATCTTACTTTCAGCAAAGAACAAAGCTTTCAGATCTAAACTTTTTTACTATTCTTACCTCTATCAGATCACAAAGAATTCAGATCTTACCTCTTTTCTTCATATCAGACTTATTTTCTTAGCACAAAGATTCTCGGGTTAAGTAGAATAATGTGCATTAGGGCAACAAACCTACACACAAAGATTTCACAGTTTGAGGTTAGATCTTTGTATAAAGCTCCTTCTTTCTTAGTTCTCAACAATCCTAGTTTCATGTCCCAACAACAGAACCATTTTTGGCACAAGGGAAGACGCAGGGTTCAATGCTACAACAACGCACCAAAAAAACCCTAACTATCGGCCCTTTTGGCAACACCTGCGAAGAAGATGAAGTCTCACCCAAGGTAGAGGCATGGGTGGTTGCATGACTCCAGTGTCCGCAACCTTAGATGGGACACAGATATGGGATTGTACCACCTTAATAGAGCACTTAGCAGTTATAGTAGATACTTCGCAGACAAAACCCTAATCACAAAGCATCGCGGTATTCAACTAGATCTATTGTATTCAAGCAATAGGCACATCCACAGAGACCTGATCTATCATTCATTCATACTATTAAGAACATAGTATCATTAGATTCATCTATCATTCATCTATATCAAAGCACTAACCAAGTAAACAATAAACACATCAATGCATCGCACAAATCATAGCAACATAGCATATACGTGGTTCACCCCCACCCTGGGGCTACGTCCACCAATTCTTCTTCTTCTATTAAAGTCAGTCAACCAGTTACATGCATAGAGCCTGGAGATCTTACTCCACTGAGGACAAAGAAGAGTGCAAATTTACTGTAACTGTATAGAAAATTTCGAGGAAAAATGTACTCCGAGAAGCGTATTTACATAAACATTTAAGGCTGTCAGGCTGTCTAAGTACCTCACGGTATGCAAACATTTAAGTTGTCAGGGTTGTTGGAGGACATCACGTCATGTAAACATTTAAATTGTCATGCATGTTGAGGCATCTCAGAATAAGTGTCAATACATTTCAACAAAAATACATCCTACAAAGACGCCATAAACTTTGGAATCCTCAATCACTATAAAGCTTTGATATCAAAACATTTCAATATGCTTAGTACATATCAAAACTTACGGATATATTCAGCTAGCAAAAAATGCTAATACAAACATTCGAACTAATGCTAGCATTTGGGTCAAAGCACAAACTAATATGTCCTCAACTAATTATCTATAGTTATAGTCATTATTAATAAAACTCCAACATCGCTAATGTTAATCTATTACAGTTTTTTTGGGGTTATACATAGTATGATTCTCCATTTCTATCTAAGTATGTAGATTCTCCATTTCTATCTTAAAGAAACAAATCAGCACCGCCATCAAAATATTTAGTATAAATCAAATCTCTTAAAATCCAATTCATTGTGTTGCATCAAATAACAAAGACAATGGAGATTATGTATATAAAGTTAATAAATCAATATTTCTTATATTCATTTATAGTGCACTCGCCTCAGGGAGTTATATAAACTTAATTCGATCACGAATGAATTTGGGGAGAACTTCAACTTCAAACAATAGATCTTGTTTCCTGTCTAAGGCTTCGCTGATATCCAATCCATATTGTGCGATTCTGTAATGAACACACTGAACCATCTCGCACTTGTTTTCACAAATTAAGACTGTTTTCACAAATTAASACTGSAAACTTTCSGTTCCCATCATCTTCATTCTCGGTCTGAGTAAAACGCTCAAACATATGAACCAGGTCCTTTACTATATCTAAACCTCGTCTCAGAATACAAGTAGCTAATTGGCCTTCTTCCATGGCTATATCTCTAATAAGCCTAACACCCTTCTCAAGGGCCTCAGAATTATGCCACGCGCCCGTTTGAGCTTCAATAAGTTGTCCCTCCATAAAGCCAGTCATCTCCTTTGATGTCTCAATTTCCATTTCTCCTTCGCCGACTATTTCCATCTCCATTTCCGTTTGTCCTTAGACGAGTATTTCGATCTCCATTTCCGTTTGTCCTTCGATGATCACCGACTAGTCTCAGAATTGCATATAAAATAGCTCAGCACCACACAAAAGTATGTCAGAAGAGGGAAGTGCAAATTTGATTCGTTAATGATACGATTATTTATGTACACCGAAACGGAGGCTAATTTTATTATTAATGAATTAAAGTTACAGGATCGAGTCGGCCATTTCTAAATTTATGAGAGAGCCCACATACGAGATATGCGTCGGCCACCTTGTTACAGAAGACTAGAAACTAAGATATTTAGGTTTTGTATAATCATTTTGAAGTTAAGTTAAATTTCTAAATTTATGAGACATCCAACATAAGAGGTATGCGTCGGCCACCTTATGACAGAATACTAGAAACTAAGATAGGTTTTGTATAATCATCTTGAAGTTAAGTGAAATTGTGTATATAGTTTTTGAAATGTGTTTTGAGTGGACATTCCAATCATTACCAAGGATAAATGGGTTGAAAAGCTAGATGTTTCAAAAATTATATAGAGAGTTTCTTTATAATAATTATAGAATAATTATTAAAAATATATATTAAAAAGAATTAAATATATTTATATAGATATATTTATTTTTTTTATTAAAAATATATATTAAAAAGAATTAAATATATTTATATAGATATATTTAATATATTTATTCTTTTTTAAAACATATGTAGTTTAATATGTTTTTTCAAGTTTTCCACTTTGTTTATAATCATCAATGATTTTATTGAATTCTTAAGAAACTAATAAGAAAGGAAAAAGTGACATACATGTCCAAGATCAAGTGTAGTATATGTGTAGTATTGTATCATTGAAAAAAGATTTCATATTGAAAATTGCCTCTAAAATATACTTGAGACTCTATTTTCTCCTAAACCCTAGATTTGCACAAAGTCCATTTCTTCACCTTTAGGGTTGTAGAGCTTGCTCTCATGTTGAGGGGAGGCTCTCATACTCCTCTTGGATTTCTTTCTCATGCAACAACATTTAAACAACTCATTGATTCATTAGGGAAGTTATCGACCAAACTGAACCATATGTGTTTCTTGAAGAAGATCACTTTCCCTAGGTTTCGGTTAGATGTAAAGCCCTAAATTTTGTTGAAAAAGTATTGGTTGGCCAACTCACTGTGTTAAGGGCATCTTCGTTCCTAATGGAGTTTTGGCTACAAAGGAGATGGAAGCCATTGATCAAAGGAAAACTTAATCACTTCCTCTACAACATAGGTTCTTATGCTATTGTATTTGAGTTTAAGGAAGATACCAACATGATTTTTATAAGTAGCTCTTATTTTTATGGTTCCTCTTCATTGTTGTAGGGATGATCTGTCTTAACAAGCATTGGAGACTCATTGTAACATCCTCAACATTAAAAAATTTCGAACTGTATGCAAATTAAAACATATACACACAAAAACTCTTGTAGAACTTTATATATAAAACTTAAAATAGACAAACACATTTTGTAAATGTAGAGATTCATACACTGAAATAAAAGTAAACATATACATGCAACATAGACAAACAGTACCCATAAATATAAAGATAGGTATAAACCACTAACAAAAAAAACCCATAAAAGTAAACACATAAATAATAATGGTGCATGTAATTTAACACACAATTGACACTTATATTGGTAAGAATATCACCAACTTCATGCAAAACTTCCACGAACCTCCCATCCTTAGACCATGTTACTCATCACTCTCAGTAGTGGGTCACCTCCGAGTTTGGCTAAACTCCACCCGGGTAAAGGGATTCCTAACAAGGATGATGTATCTTAGACAACAAGGAAAAGTCCATCACATGTGCTAACTCGAACTAACATCCTATAGTCCCTCATTCCCCAGATGTCTGTCCCACCCCAGGAATTGTGCCCCTTCTCTGCTCAAAATTCCTTCGGCTGCCCCACTTCCTTTCTGGGGCTTCATCAAGAGGCCAAACACGAAGTCTCAGAGCATTGTAGTTGTAGTTTGGAACCTTCGGGAAATCAATTCCCAACAATTCTCTCACCTATAGAGAATTTCTCATGGGCTTCACAACCCACCTCTTCAGTAACCTACTAGCATGAAAACCGCCTCTTCAGTCCAACTTCCAAGCTAACCAAGTATAGATACAGGTACAAGTACAAGAACAGGTACAGATACATGTACAGGAAGGTACGAAGGACAGTTCAACAAGTGAGTGAATGATGATGGAATCCTGGGAGAATTAATTAAGTCCAAACTATATGTATGCATGTTCCCCACTTGACACTTGTCATGTTTAGAGCCACTTTGGCCCACTTTTCCCCATCCTTAGAACTTACGATAAAATAATTATCCATAATTTATACTTTAAGGAATATTAATATAATATTCATTTTTGGCTTAATCTCCCTAGCTTAACTCCTTATCCTTAACTTTTAGTGCCCCCTTTCTCTAACTAGTGGAGTTTAGTCACCCATACTCTTTTATCGTGGTCGATCTACACGCATTGATGTATTATGTTAATGATATGACTATTTACATATACAAAAATAGGCCCACCGACCTTTAGCATCTAGGCTTTCCATCCTAATCATCACATAAGACTTCTTGATTATAATAAACTAGCTCACCAACCTACAAAACATAACATATACACAAAAGGCTCTCTTGCCTCAAAATCACACGCACTTAAATTTGTTTCCTGCAGTATCCTGGAATGTGCATACTTCATCATATTAGTGTGCAACACCTATGCTCATTATACCATGGAAGGTCCATGCAAAGTGATATAAAACAACTCACCAACTTAAGTACATTTAATTTACTATTTGGGGTTCAGCCTAGGGGTATTACACTCATTGTGGAAGTACATAGATACATCAAAACCCAAATCATCCATGTATGCTTATGCCCAAATCTGTGTGAAAATGGATTTAGAGAAAGGTTTACCTGAATCCAATGATTTAACACTAATTGGTTGGTCTCATATTCAACAAATTGACTAAGAACTACTTTCTTCCAAATGTAGAATATGCCATGACTATGGTCATTTTGTGAAAAAAATTAAAAACACACATCAGGATCATCTACAAAACCCATAACAATGTGAAAGATGGAAAAAAGTTTAAAAAATGATTTGGTCAAAGTTCAACCCCATCTTCCTCAAAGAAGCCTCTGAAAATAAACTTGAGGAAAAAAACATCAAAGAATTTTATCGGAAAAAACTCACCATCAAAAGAAGGATCATATAAAGACCCTCATATAACAACTTCAAACAAATTTGTAGCTCTAGTAAGTGTATCAGATCAGATTGAAAAGGAAAGGCACTCTATAAGATGAGAATTTTTGGAGCCAATTATCACTCCTCAAAATTTTTACTTCTTAGAGAAATTAGACCATCCCCAAGGAATAGAAGAAGAAAATTTAAAGGATGTGAAGCAAGAGAATCAAGACCTAGCTAGTGGGAAATCCCTTTTTCAACATGGGAAGATAGTAAAAAGAAGAAAATCAAATAAATCCTGAGAAGGGGAAATATAAGAAGAAAAAACAAATCTAAAAGAAAGAAGAAAATATGAGACGGAAAAGAGTGAAGAAACATCAAACATGAACAAGGTAATGGAGACCCAATAGACTATAGAAAGTGCTTTTGTAGGAAAAATAAATAGGGGACAAGAAGGTCCAATGAATCACCCCTTGAGAGGTGCTCCTCCTTCTATGTACGGTACCATATGTATCATAATAAGAATAGACATAAATATTGCAACAAATATCAATAGATCAATCAAATATAGAGAATAACAACACCAACAATGATACATTTTTTAACATAAAGTCAAATTCACTTCCCTCTTTGAGGAGGAAACGTCCAACAAAGTAGAGCTTTGTTACAATAATTCTCAAGACATGAATTTCTCATGCCTTCTTCTCATATTTATATGAATTCTATGTTCAAAAGAACATTCTAAAGGAAGATCTTTCTAGAAGTGGAAACTTGTATTAAGTCTTATTACATTAGAATTTTTCACATTATTATATAGGCCTTATTTACTATTTTTGACATTTATTACATAGAAGAAATATTATTATACCTATGTGAGGATTTAGAGAGGTTAGGTCCCTAACACGCCCTCTCCCTAAAAAACAACCTTGTCCTTAAGGATTGAGGTGGGTAAATTGTTCTAGGATTGTAGCAGGATCCCATGTGAAATATTCTGGTGGTGTATCCTTCCATTGAACTAAAAATTCCTTGATGGTTCTATGAAAAATATTATGCTGTCAATGGTCCAATATTGTTTGGGGCTACAACCAAATTGAGCATTGTTCATCGAATTCATGGAGACTAGTTTGAGTCAAGCACTTATTTCCAATCATTTTCTTGAGGCTTGAAACATGAAAAACAAGATGGATCTTAAAGTGACTGGATACAGCTAATTGATAGGCCAATAATCCAACTCACTTGAGAATTTTATAAGGACCATAAAACTGGAGGGTGAGTTTCTCACATGCTGCACTGTGAGTGAAGTTTTCTTATATGGTTGTAGATGAAGAAACAGCTAGTATTCTTTAGTAAAAAGATGTTATGAATGACCCTAATATGCTTGTTGCTTCATGCAATTTTGAGCCATGACTAGATTTTCTTTAAGGGTATAGAGAATTGAAACTCTAAATATAATTTTTGTTAGAAAAACAGGATCGCGAAGAAATAAAATAATACAAATGTGAAATGAAAACACATAATATACACAATATAATAAATACAGATATACGTGGTTCACCTAGTGTGGTATACGTCCACCAAAGAAATTTCCAGATCCTTCCTTTTTATTATCCAACAAAATGAAGTGATATAACTTACAAATAAACCAATCTAACTTCATATTCTCTCTCTCATAATCTCCTCTCTCAAAATACAATAATCACACACATACGCAACCACAATACAATTCCCTCATGAAACAAGGTTTCCTTCTAGGGAAAAACCCTCTAACATAAATTCTACCATCAGATATGCAACTTTATAATGAAGTGTCTAGATTGACTACTAAATTAAAATATACATTTAGAAGGAAAATTTTACTTACAGGCCTTCGCCCCCAGACCCTCCAGCCAGATGGATGAGCCCCCTCAGACCTCGTATGGGGGAAATCCCCCCTTCCAACCCCCTCGTGTGGAGGGGTGTAAAGTCTTCCGAGGTGTACATTCTTCACGGGGTATAACCATAGTTGAAAAAAAACACCTATGAATCAACAATGTACTCAGGCTCCACAACCAACAATCTCCAAATTGGAGGCTGATCAAAGCAACTCCATGGTTGTTGTACCTTCTGAACTATGATCCTTCTTAGACCTAGAAAATTTCTCATGATCACCTTGATTCTTGAAGACCAATTGAAATTGAGTAGGAACTTAGTTTCTCCCTCGTTAATCCCTTTTTTAACATGTCTATAAGATTCTACCTAGTATGTATATTTTCCAACTTCAAATGTCCATCTTCCAAGACATATCGTATGAAATGGTAGATGATCTATATATGCTTAGTCTTTGAATGTATCTCTGAGTTATTTTCAAGATGAATGGAACTCTCAGTGTCATATTACAACCTACTTTTCTCCATCTTCTTTCCCAATTCCTCCATAAACCTATGTAACTAAATCATTTCTTTACTAGACTATGTAGTAGCAACATACTCTTCTTCTGTTGTTGAAAGTGAAACAACCCTTTATAGTTTTGAAATCCAACTTATTGTTGTTAAACCTAGAGTAAAAACATACCCTGTGGTGCTCCTCTTGCTATCTTTATCACCTTCCATATATGAATCAACATATCCCTGTAGAACAATGTTTGAACCTCCAAAACATAATGCATGTGTATAAGTACCTCTCAAATACCTGAGAATGCAGTTTACTTCCTCCAAATGTTCTTTACCTAGATTTTTCATATACTTTCACACAACTCTCACTGCATGTGCAATAATCTGGTCTTTTGCAAACCATCACATACATCAATATGCCAATTGTTGATGAATACGGGACCCTGTACATGTATTTTATCTCCTCTTATGTCTTGGGACACATTTCCTTACTTAATTTGAAATGGTTGTCCAAAGTTGTACTAATTAGTTTTTCGTTCTGCATTCTAAACCTTTCCAACACCTTCTCTATGTATTCACCCTGAGACAATGTCAATTTTCAATTTTTCATGTCTCATGTTATTTTCATACCAGTGATCTTTTTGTAGAACCCAAATCCTTCTACACAAATGAATTAGATAACTTCTTCTTGAGCACATTTATATCTTGCATATTAGACCCTCCAACAAGCATGTCATCTACATATAATAGAAAGATCATATAGCTTCCATTTTCTAGCCTTTTAAAATAAATATAGTGATCATACTGACATCTACTATAACATTGTTCTGTCATAAACCTATAAAACTTTAAATACCACTACCTTGGAGCTTTCTTTAGGCCATACAATCTCTTCTTTAACCTCAATATCAAATTTTCCTTCCCTTTGACCTCACACCTTTTTGATTGTTTCATATAAATCTCTTCATCCAAATCCCCATGGAGAAAAGTTGTTTTTACATATAACTATTCAAGATGCAAATCTTCTATTTCTACAAGACTTAAAATAGTCCTAATTGAATTCATTTTAACAAAAAGAGAAAATAATTCATCAAAATATATACCTTTCTTTTGTGCAAACCCATTTACAACAAGTATATCCTTGTAACTCTTTTCTTCTCCATCTTCTTCCTTCAACCTGTAAGCCCATTTATTCTGTGATGCTCTTTTTCTTCCACGAAACTAAACCAATTCCCAAGTCTGGTTATTTACCAATTTTCTCTTTGATGCTTTTCTCCCACTTCCTTTTAGTGTCCACTTACATTGCCTCTTCATAACTTTTTGTTTCACCAAAATCAGTCAACAATAAGTAATATAATGAAGGAGAGTATTGTTCATGGGGTCTACTTAACTGGGTATATCTTCCAACAACACTTGCAAGAGTTTAAGTTACATGATGTTCTTGTTGTTGTACATTTTTATTTTCTAGTACCTTTGGAATTTATTTTTCAATAATCTCATCAATCACTACGTATTCTAGTTTTTCTTTTTCATTTTTTTTTCCCTGCAATTGATCTTTGTACGTGACCTTCTCATTGAATATGACATCTTTACTCCTAATGATTTCACAATTTTCATAATATTATAAGCGATAACCAAAATCATTAACACCGTACCCAATAAATATACACTTCTTGGATTTTGCATCAAGCTTTGTTCCATTTTCTTTATCAATATGGACACATGATTCACAATTGAAAGTCTTAAAAAATGGATAGTTTACATTTTTGCTTGTCCATGCTTCCTCTAAAATTCCACCATCCAAAGAACTTGAAGTTCCTCTTTTTATCAAGTAAACAATAGTATCTACAAAATCTATGCAAAACTATAAGGGAAACCTTGCATGCAATATCATACTCTTTGCATACTCCATGATGGTCATGTTCATCATTTCTGACACAGCATTTTATTGTGGTCTTCATGAAACTATCTTCTCTCTACAAATCCAATGGTATGAAAAGAAATCATCAAACTTCTTACTACAATATTCACCTCCATTGTCTTATCTGAGACACTTTAACCTTTGTCTTATCTCATTCTCAACCAAATCTTTCCATTTCTTAACAGTATCAAAAACATCATAATTTTGTAAAATACAATAAACCCAATTTTTTCTAGTTGCATTATCGATAAGAGTAACATAATAATGAGATCCACCAAGTGATGATACCTGAGATGGTCCTGATACATATGTATGCATAATATCTAACCTTCCACTATTCGTTTCTTTTACAACTATGAAAAATATATCTCTCTTCTGTTTTCCATAAACAAAGTGGTCACAAAAATCCAAATCAATTTCTTTAATATCTGGAAACAAATTTCTTTTGTGAAGTACTTGCATACCCTTCTCACTCATATGTCCAAGTCTATGATGCCACAATTTTGTATCCACTCTTGTAGAAGATAAATAGATAGAAGATTTTTTGTTTCCAATACATAAATATAATGTACCTACCTCTTCTCCTTTTTCCATCACCAACGATCCTTTGGTGACCTTCCAAGCCTTATCTGTAAATATAGATATACAACCTTCACTTTCCAAATGCCTTGTTGAAATTAGATTTTTCCTTAGATCTGGAACATGTCTTACCTCTTTCAACAACCATTGGTTTCCATTATTTGTTTTTAATTGTACCTTTTACATTCCAACAATTTTTCATGGTGCATCATCACCCAAATGAACTTGTCCAAAATCACCTTGAACATAATCTAGAAAATGTTTCCTATGGGGTGTGGCATGAAATGAAGCTCGTGAATTTACTACCCAAGAATCATAAATATTATCTAGAGAAAGAATCAAAGCATCTTGTAAAACATCACCTGTTACATTTACTTCTTGATTTTTCTCCTGTTGTCCATCTCTTTGTTTCTTTGGATTTATGCAGTCTTTCTTTAGATTTATTTTCTTCCCACAATTCCAACACTTTATATTTACCATCCTGGATTTGTATCTTCCCTATCCAGAACTCCCATGGTTCCCTAATGCCTTTCCTATATCCTTTTTCCTCCCCCTATTCTCCATGTTTAACACATTACATGATGTTTCACTTGCGTTTTTCCGCCGCATTTCCTCGCTAAGGATAACACCAACAAAAGCATCAAATGTTAGATTTCTTGAACTAGAGACAGAGTTACTTACAATAATGACCAAAAATTTTAAACTTTCTGGCAATGAGAAAAATATTATAAGAGACCTGAAATCATCATTAAAGTCCACTTTTACATAACCTACTTGATTAGTAACCATATTAAATTCATTTAAATGATCTGCAATAAACCCACTTTCTGACATATTCATATTAAGTAATCACTTCATTAGAAATACCTTATTGGATGTCGATGGTTTTTCATATAGTTTATCCAATATGTCCATCATCTCCTTCGTTGTCTTTTTTTTTTCAAAATATTCAAAGCGATAGACATTGCTAGGCTCAGTCGTATTGTTCATAGTGCATTTCTATCGAGAACCTCCCATTCTTCATCCTTCATGGTCATCGTCTTATTTTCTATTCCACCCAATGGTAGGAATATATCCTTCTAATATAAATAATCTTCCATCTACATATTCCATAAATAGTATTTTTGGTCATTAAATTTCTCGATCCTAAACTTTCCATCTTCCCCCATTGCTCCCACTCAAACCAGGAACCTCCTTTTCCTATGAGTTACATTTTTCTATGATACGATTTGTTATAAAAACAAGATCGCAGAGAAATAAAATAAGACAAATGCGTAAATAAAAACACAGAATATAGACAATATAATAGAGACATAGATATGTGTGGTTCACCTAGTATGGGCTACGTCCACTAGAGAAATTTGCAGGTCCTTCTTTTTTATTATCCAACAAAATGAAGGGATATAACCTACAACTCATCTATTGTAACTTACTCTTCTCTCTCTCACAATATCCTCTCTCAAAATGCAATAATCACACACATCAAAAGTTGCAATACAATTCCCTCATAAAATAGGGTTTCCTTCTAGGGGAAAGAACCCTAACATAAAGCCAGATCTATGAACTTATAATGAACGGTCCGGATTGACTACAAAATTACAATATACTTTAAAAGGAAATTTTTTGTTTAGGGGCTTCACCCCTGAACCCCCATTGGGGGATTCTGGCCCCCGGATCCTGCAGGGGGGGAAAGCCCCCTGCATGGAGGGCTGTCTAGTCTTTCGAGGTGTGTTGAGTGCTTAACACACCCTAAACGCCTTACATAATCTTATCACTTTTTGGGTACCACTTGTTTTCTTCACTGTCTGAATCGATTCACTTTGGGAAATTATTTATTTTTGTTTTGTTTTCATGACTCTTATCATGAAGTCAGGTTTGTTTGATTTTGTGAAGCCTCATGTCTAAAAGAACTTGACACCCAAATTAAGAATCAACAACTAACACTGCACCTAACACGCTCAGGTTTGGTGTCGAAAAATTCATGCAAGTAAAGGGACCACGGAGTAACAACAATTGTCAAGCATCGATCCCCATCAGCCTTGGTAGAAGGTGGATTTGGTTTGTATAAGTTATTTGCATGAAGTTTCAAGAGATACCTAATCTCCTTTGACATCGACAAAATACATGAAGCATAGACATTAACAAAGGATGCAAAAAAATCACTAATAGCTGATGACCGATGTGCTTTATTGGGGTTGGGGAACTCTAGAAAATTTAATACAATTATTTTTTCTACAACAAACATATCGCCGATCATTGATCCTCGATGAATTTTCTGCATAGGGACTTTTTTGAGAGAGACGATCTGAGAGAACTTCGGTAGATTTATCATTGATCATCGATCCTTGATATTTTTCGGCTTCAACAAGATAGGATTGGGTTTTAGAACGTATAGCTTAAAGGAAGTCTTGATTTCGATTAACATGAGAAGATAAATTCATCGGTTTTGAATGCCACGTGTCTTTATCACGTAAATGGGTTATACAACCTAGGTTTGTCCTGAACATTTTTAAGGATCCCTAGGTCCTAGTCATGGATCCTAGTCATCTTTTCCACGTCATCTCTTTAGGAAAAGATCGATCAGCGTCGGATATTTTGTAAGAAGATATCAACGAAAAGTGTTTGGCAAACAATCTTGAACCCCAACCCACCAATTGGATTAGAGAAATGATGGGATGTTTGCGGCATAGGATACAATTAGATTTGGACATTTAATAGGACCAGTTATTGATTTATCCCACATTTGTTGCTACCTCATGTGTCGATTAAAGAACATAAATTTAAAATCACCGATAGACCACCTTACAACCCGCTCATTCTCTATCAACCAATGATGAATTTAATTTTAAACATCTTTGAATATCTGACAGAAAATTTAATGAAATTACACTCATAACCTGAATTGAATGGTTGATGCGACAAGGTAAGTTCATCCCTGTTTAAATCTCTAGAATGATTTTGAACAAATTCATTATGCACAGAAGTTTGAATTCCATAGCATCTGAAGGAGCAAAGCGAGTGTCTCAAGACTATATCGATCCTCAGATTATGTAAACCAGGTTAAACAAGTTGTAGAGGTATGTGTTCAAGTTTGTCAAATTCAACAGTTGTGATTTATATATGCATCTAATTTGATTTCACAGTCTCTAAACTATATTCTAAATATAGGAAAAATTTCATCGATAAATCCAACCAAAAGATGTTTACTGAGAGCAACCAAGCTAAATGAAGATGAGATAGGTGAAGGTTCTTCTCCTAGTGCGGCGAGGCAGATGGAATATGCTCTTAGGGCAGAACCAATCATAAGAAATGAAACAATGAAATTTTTTTTCAAGCCTCTGGTCTTTGGTGATACAGAGGCATGCACCAGAGACAAAGTAGTGCTCCCATAGTGGGGCAACCTTTTCAATAGGATTAGCCGAGAGGATTACCTAAAGTGTATCCCACACAACGACTCGGATGCAAGGGCACTCGATAAATAGGTTTTCCCAAACATTCAATGCTCTTATATCACATGGTAGCTAGCAGAACCCCAATATTCCCTTGCATAGAGGTTGAGAAGTGGCTAATTGACCATACAGATGCACAAAAATGTTTAATAAACAATGAGAATGGCAGGGGTGTCGGATTTTTCCTCCTGATAGAAGCCCAAAAATACTACAAACTTATAGACCCATAGGAGCGACCAAAAACAAACTTCGTGTTGAAGTTATATGAATTCTATGACACCATCCGATCGATGGCCTCATGCTTGAAGGAGGACAAGAATTTTACCAACCGGAGCAATGGTCAGTATGGGGAAACTAACTTGAGAGAGCCATACATCTATTTGATGGATCTCATCTGCTGACTATATGGAGAAAAGGACTACTCCAAGTTTTCAGAAGAATGGATTCCTTTGGCATATATAGTGGTGATATATGGGAGATGCTTCAATTGGGGAACAATAATTTCTAATCAATTGAGAACCTATGTACATCATGATCAGATGGAGAAAGAAGGGGAAATTGTTGGATTACTGAGAGGGGGGGTGAATCAATAATAGATAAATTTAATCCCTTTTAACCATATAATCCAAGTGTTATATCATTGAATCATTATTATCCAATAACTGTAGAGTAAATAAGTAATGAACAAATGAACAATCATACACATACATAGTACACCAGTGTTTTACATGGAAACCCAAATCGGGAGAAAACCACAGAATGTTTTTTCTTATATGTCTTGAAGAATTACATTCATTGGAGGCACCAACTTCCTTCGTTTTCCAGCTGCAACTGGAAGGATGCTCCAACCCCCTAGTTTCTCATGCTACAACCTGAGGGAAGCTTCAACTCCCCAACTCTCTGGCTACAACCAGAAGGAGGCTACAACCCTCTATGTTCTTCGGCTACAATCGGAAGGTGGCTACAACCACCTTTCCTTTCCCCATCCTGCCACCCTAAAGTAGAAGTAGAATGATGGGACCACTGTCACACTATCATTGTGAGATATACCGCTTTAAAATTGTACCAATAAATCTGAACCATGCATCAACTTGTACCTCAACCTGTAATCAACTTGTACCATAAACAAGTGCATCAACCATGCACCAAACTGTAATCAACATGTACCATAAACAAGTGCATCAACCATGCACCAACCTGTAATCAACCTATACCATAAACAAGTGCATCAACCATTCACCAACCTGTAATCAACTTGTACCATAAACAAGTGCATCAACCATTCACCAACCTATAATTAACTTGTACCATAAACAAGTGCATCAACCATGCACCAACGTGTAATCAACCTATACCATAAAAAAGTGCATCCAACCATGTACCAAGTATGTACCAATCATGTGTTAACTACTCATCAACTATGACTCATCAATATGTACCAACATCATCAACTATACACCTCATGTATGTGCCAACTCATCAACTACTTGTCTCAACCATGTACTCAACATGTACCTCAACCAAAAACCCTCATCAATTTAATCATCCAAATCTGATTTGTAGCTCTGTAATAGACCTAGTGTATATGATCATATTCCTGCAAACCTTCCTTAACTTTAACAACATGAGACTAGAATTTTGATCAAACATTTCTTTAGTCTCACAAGGCTAGTTTTGGATTACTCAACAACCCTAACTTGAAGTAATCATAACTTTTAACCTGTAATGTATAAATATCTAAAACTGATACAAAATGTTATTAATCGTGTTTTCTACAATTACTCCAAGTTTCACTACCTAGAACCTCTCAGAAAAGGAGTTATAGCAAAAATGACATACCTTGTTGAATTATGGCTTATTCTAGAGAGCGAGCTTATAGAGCATGCCCCGCACCAAATATTTGATTAAATGATCTAAAAATGTTACACAACATACTACATACTTTACCCTAACAAAAAAATTTCATCTCATGGAATTTGTATCTGTTATGAATAATTTATGACGTTTTTACCCAAAACACCTCATTCTGACTAGTTTTAGGATTGGCCACAAACCCTATTTTCCACGGAGTGTAACTCCCAAAATACAATGACCCACAAGCTGCATTGTTTACCACAAATAATTGGATATGTTTTCTCACTTGAATAGCAATTTCAGGATCTGAATCATTACATAAAAAAAGTTATAGCGAAAATGGTGAGATGACCTGTAAATAACATACCTTAGAAAGCACCATCAAAAGAATTTATCCTTCCTTGCATTTCGGCCTTCTTTTCTTCACTTTTCTCATAATTTCATCTTAGATATCATTTTTTTACCTCAAGAACCTATACATATTCAATATGGTCAAGTGTGATTCAAATGAGAGCGGCTTGCCTCTCTAAGTAGCTTCCTTAAAAACATCTTCTAGGTCACTTGGCCCACTTTCCTTATTTTAGGGTTGGGTCCACTTCTAATTTCTCCATTAAATTTATTATTGAAATAATTTATTTTGTATTCACTTTGAATTATAATACACTCATCACTTCACTTTATTATTTACCTTTTAAAATCTCTTAAACCACTTTGACTACTTTGACCTTTTGGGGCTTCTAGATGACATAGGAGGGTCCTCCAACTTCGTAAGGCCATAAATCTCAAACCGTGAGGAGTTATGTGATGTTATACATACCACCAGAAATGGAATGAAATGTACTATCCATATAGAATATTATTATCTGAAAATATATCATAACTCATACTGTTACCCATCAAACAAACTTGGGTCCATTACCCAAACCTGGGGTCTCCAACTTCTCATGGCCATAACTCTCTAACCGTGAGGAATTATGTGTAGTTCCACATACCACCAGAAATGACCTGACAAGCACTATCCATATAGGATATTTTCCCTAACAAATTCACTTTCCTTCATCTCATTATTCCACAATTAAGCATGGATTCTCTTACTCCACAAAGCGTCTTCTCGTGTGGGCTTTCACCATAAGGGGACCACTTTGGAGTTCATCCATATTTACTTCTTATCAACCATGACGAAACAATAATGAGTCATATTTACATCGTACAATATTGGGTCCATTACCCAAACCTTTGATCTACGTTGTTTTCTTTAAGGGTTGACATCAATGACAACCAACCTTAATCAACAATCTCCCCCCTTAGAATTGATGGCAACACTCTGATGCTATACTGAAATCATATCACACATTCTCCCCCTAGAACCATGCCTTTATCCTTTGCATCTGATAAATATTCTCCCCCTAGAACCATGTCTCTGTCCTCTACATATGATAAATCTCTCCCCCTTTTTTATCAATGGAAAACGTATCTTTCCATCTGGGGATGCTCCCCTTGACAGTCTGTCCTCTTATGGTGCTTCCTCTTGTACATCTAAGACATATAAGATAAGAATTCAAAAAGCATTCAAAAAGCATTCATTTTTGGAGTAGAAATAACTCCAAGTCTTTGGTGAAAATATTCAAAGGCTTCCTGTGTAAGTGGTTTTGTAAAGATGTCCACCACTTCTTCTTTTGTGCCCACATACTCAACTCTGATGTTCTTTTCTGCAACCTGTTCCCCGTATAATGTGATACTTGATTGGAATGTGCTTCATCTTGGAGTGCATCACTGGGTTTTTTGAGATATTGAAGGCACTTGTATTATCACAATATATTGGAATGGGCTCATCATACTCAACCTATATATCTGTCAAAGTTTGTTTCATCCAAAGAACTTGTGTACAATATGTTGTTTCTGCAATATACTCTACCTCGGCTGTAGATAGAGATATCGATGATTGTTTCTTGCTTAGCCATGATACCAAACACTCAGCTAAGTAGAAATCTACTCCATTGGTGCTTCATCGGTCATGAATACAACCTGCCCAATCTGCATCTGTGTAGGCAATCAGTGATAGATCTTTTCCTTTTGGATACCATAATACAAACTCTTATGTTCCTTTGAGATATCTGAATATCCTCTTTACTGATAATACATGTGATTCCTTTGGTGCTTCTTGAAATTGTGCCACCTTTCCAACTGCCTGCATTACATCTAGTCTGGATGTTGTCACATATAGTAGGCTACCAATCATTAACCTATATTGTCTCTAATCTATAGAATTTGAATCATCATCGTTTCTCAACTTACAACTAGTTTGCATGGGAGTGATAACTGGTTTTCAATCTTCCATTATGAACCTCTTTAGCATTTCTATGATATACTTGGTTTGAGAAATATAAAATCCTTGGTTTCTTTGACATATCTGAAGTCCCAGAAAGAATGATAGTTCTCCAAGTAATGACATTTCAAATTTATTCTGCATGTCTTTTGCAAATTTCTGGCTTAACCTATCATCATCACTGCCAAAAATAATATCATCAACATAAAATTCAATTAATAAAATATTACCTTGACTTACCTTGATGTAGAGGTTGTTGTCTGCACTTCCTTTTCTGAACCTTGCCTGCTGCAGATACTTATCCAGTCTGGAGTACCATGCTCTAGGAGCCTGTTTTAGACCATACAAGGCCTTCATTAATTTACACACATAGTCTGTGTTATTTGACAACTGAAACCCTTCTAGTTGTTCAATGTAGACTTCTTGGTGCATGAATAAGCTAAAAGAAAATATATTGCTTCCATTCTGGCAACTGGGGAAAATGTCTCTTCAAAGTCGATTCCTTCAATCTGTGCATATCCTTTACATACCAATCTAGCTTTGTTTCATGTAACTTGTCCATATTCATTCAATTTATTCCTGAAAAACCATTTTGTGTCGATCACATTCTTATTATTTAGTCTTGGAACCAATTCTGAAGTGTCATTTTTCTCTATTTGATCCAATTCTTCATCCATGGCCTTATTCCAAAATTCATCCTTGTTGGCTTCTTCAAAATTGTTTGGTTCAATTGTAGATAAGAGTGCTAGGTGTATTTGTTCTAGTGAGTGGATTCTTGTTCTAGTCTCAACTCCTACATTTTTTTTCTTGATAATTTGATCTGAAGGATTATTCTTCTATACTCATTTACTGAGTGTCTTTGGAGATACTTGTTGGACTTGCTCTTCTGCTTCTGTTAGATTCTCTTCATCTCCATCTTCCTCTTCTACTTCTTTTTCATCTTTTTCTTCAAAAAGTCGTTCCATTGATTTGTTTTCTTCTTCCTTTGATTCTGGTATGTCTGTTTCATCAATTGTTACATTGATACTTTCCACAACTTCATTTAATCTTAGATTGTAACACTTGTATGCTTTCCTTGTACTTCAGTAACCAACAAGTATTCCTTTGTCCACACGAGAGTCAAAGTTTTCCATTCTTCCATCTTCTCTTTTGATGTAGCATTTGCTTCCAAAAACTCTGAAGTTCTTCACATTTGCTGGTCTTCCTTTCCATAGCTCGTAGTGAGTTTTATCCATGTTGTTTTTGAGAATTACTTTGTTTTGAATGTGAACTGATGTATGCACTACCTGTGTCCAAAAAATATCTGTCAATTTGTAATCCATTAGTATTGTTTGATCCATTTACTGTGTAATTATCATCCATTATGATAATGTTCCTTTGTCTTTGAACCACTCTCTGAACCAATCTATGAGTCCATGATCTCGTCCACTGTCATATATCTATTAAAACTTGCTAAGTCTTGTTACAAATCCATCTCTTTCCATACTGTCCAAGACTCTACTTGCGCAATTTTCCATAATGCTCACCCATTTATCATTATACTATTAAACTGTACTTATGCTAACTGATTTCTCTGAATATGTCTTCTCAAACTCTGCAAGCTGCTCGAAGGATGGTTCTTTGGTTTGTTGCAGTTATCACATAGAATCCCCCACTCTAATATTCATATTACTTGGGAGTCTCTAAGCCAGATGACTCAGAACAATTCCTGCTCTGATGTGTATTCATCATCATTTTCATTGGTAGATTCATCATCATCTTCATTGGTAGATTTATTATCTCTCTGATCTCTAACTTCTTTCTTTCTATCTGTGGATTCATCTTTCAATACAATGTCTAAAAGTAAAATCTCTTGAACCTGTTCCTTATTTACCTTTCCTTCCTTTCTTTCAATTATTTTCCAAACCTTTTTGTATCTAACATCTTTCCTTTTCTCTGTATAATTTTGTTCATCTCATTTTATTGTCAATCTTGCAATCTCTGGTACCTGGTCTTTTTTCACCTATTCTTCATGTTTTATTATCCATACTTTCTCATATCTAATATCAGTATTCTCTTTCATGGAAGTATCGATCATGCTTCTACAATCACTGGCTATGTGTCCATAGTTATGACATTTGTAACACTCAATGTTACATGCGACCACATAAGCATGGTCTGCTTGATCATTTCTTTTATAATCCCTGCAATCTGCAACCTTATGTCCAAAGTGAGTATAATAAAAATAATGACCATAAAATAAATTTTCATACCTGGGAGTGAATGATCTTCTTTGTGGCGTATTCCTTCTGAATTTTTTCTTTAACTAATCATGATCATGATTGAAGGTTTTTTGTGGCTTGAACATGGATGGTATTCTTGAAGATGTATCTTCAATAGTTTTCTTAGATTTTGGTTGACCATGATTCCTTCCTTTGAGTACTTCTGCATAACTCTTTCTATTTTCCTCATTCTTCTTTTCTAGCAACGTAAAGTGCTTCTCTTCATTCTTTACAACTGATGTGGATGTTTCTGTCTCTTCAACTTTCTTGTTGAGCTTGTTGATTTTGACTCTTAGTGTGACAACTTATTCTTCAAAATTCTCAACCTCTTCTTCTTTCTTCATTATCTGAGACTTCATGACCTCTTCTATTCTCTTTTCTTCTTCAAGTTGGATTTTCAATGCAATTATTTCTTCTTCCATTCTTCTCTCTTCTTGACCAAACTGTTCCTCAAGTTGGTTTAAATCATTGGTTCTTTCCTTGAGATGATCCATCAATATCTTTTCTCTCTTTTTTGCGTCTTCCTTTTGTGCTGCTATGTTGGCTTCTAAACATTTCTTTTGATATTCTAGAGTTTCTTCAATTCTTCTAGCCTCTTCTAGTTCAGCTCTTAAATTCTTGATGACCTGTAGATCCTTTTCAGAACCTTGAACACTTTGTTTTTTCTTCATCAATTCTTTCTTGGATGACTTGTTTTCTTCTCTTTCTTTCCTTATATATTTAATTACACTAATCAATTTTTCTTTGTAATCAACTTCTACTTCATCATACTCTTCCTCTTCTGAATCTGTCTAACATGATGAGCATCTTTCTTCGTGTTCTGTATCTGCATCTTCTTTGGCATTTTTTGAATCTTTGATGGGTGAAGAATATATTTCATGTAACTTATCCCAAATTTCTTTGGATGATGAACATTTACCAACCTTTTCTCTTACCGGTTTAGGTAACCCTTCCCAGATGAAATCCATTGCTATTTTGTTATTCTTCTTCAATTCCTTTTTGGTTGTAGTCTTTTCCCTTTTTAAAATATCATATCCTATAACAACTGATATACAAATATAATGTCCCTATGCTTGTAAAAATACTTGAGTCCTTATGCTCCACATCTCATACTTAAAACCATTCTGACCATTAAACATTGGTACTTCATTCTTAGAATAATCCATGATCTCCTTCCAGTGGTTAAATTGTTTCCTAAAGGAACCTTTCTCTGATACCAATTGTTGGATTACTGAGAGGGGGGGTGAATCAGTAATAGAGAAATTTAATCCCTTTTAACCATATAATACAAGTGTTATATCAATGAAGCATTATTATCCAACAACTTCACAGTAAATAAGTAATGAACAAATGAACAATCATACACATACATGGTACACCAATTTTTTACATGGAAACCCAAATCGGGAGAAAACCACGAAATTATTTTTCTTATACGTCTTGAATAATTACATTTATTGGAAGCACCAACTTCCTTTGTTTTCCAGCTGCAACTGGAAGGAGGCTCCAACCCCCTAGTTTCTCAGGCTACAACTTGAGGGAAGCCTCAACTCCCTAATTCTCTGGCTACAACCAGAAGGAGGCTAAAACCCCCTATGTTCTCCAACTACAACCAGAAGGTGGCTACAACCACCTTTCCTTGCCCCATATTTCCACCCTGAAATAGAAGTAGAATTATGGAGCCACTGTCACACTATCACTGTGAGATATACCACTGTAAACCTGTACCAATAAACCTGAACAATGCATCAACCATACATCAACCTGTACCTCAACCTGTAATCAACTTGTACCATAAATAAGTGCATCAACCATGCACCAACCTATAATCAACCTATACCATAAAAAAGTGTAGCAACCATGCACCAACCTATAATCAACCTGTACCATAAACAAGTGCATCAACCATTCATCAACCTGTGATTAACCTGTACCATAAACAAGTGCAACAACCATGCACCAACCTATAATCAACATGTACCATAAACAAGTGCATCCAACCATGTACCAAGTATGTACCAATCATGTGTCAACTACTCATCAACTATGACTCATCAATATGTACCAACATCATCAACTATACACCTCATGTATGTGCAAACTCATCAACTACTTGTCTCAACCATGTACTCAACATGTACCTCAACCAAAAGCCCTCATCAATTTCATCATCTAAATCTGATTTGTAGCTCTGTAATAGACCTAGTGTATATGATCACATTCCTGCAAACCTTCCTTAACATTAACAACAAGAGACTAGCATTTTCATCAAACTTTTAGTCTCACAAGACTAGTTTTGGATTAGTCAACAACCCTAACTTGAAGTAATCATAACCTTGAACCTGTAATGTATAAATATATGAAACTGATACACAATGTTATTCGGTGTGTTTTCTGCAATTACTCCAAGTGTCACTACTTGGAACCTCTCAGAAAAGGATTTATAGAAAAAATGGAATACCTTGTTGAATTATGTCTTTTTCTAGAGAGCGACCTTGTAGAGCGTGCCCTGCACAAAATATTTTATGAAATGATATGAAAATGTTAAAAAACATACTACATATTTTACCCTAACCAACACATTTTGTCTCACTGAATTTGGATATTTTATGAAGAATTTATGACGTTTTTACCCGAAACACCTGATTTTGACTAGTTTCAGTACTGGCCACAAACCCTATTTCCCATGCAGTGTAACTCCCAAAATACAATGACCCACAAGCTAAATTTTTTACCATAGATACCTGGATATGTTTTTTAACTTTCATAGCAATTTCAGGATCTGAATCATTATAGAAAAAATATTATAGCGAAAATGGTGAGATGACCTGTAAATAACATACCTTAGAAAGCACCATCAAAATAATTTATCCTTCCTTGCATTTCGGCCTTCTCTTGTTCACTTTCCTCAGAATTTCGGCTTAGATATCATTTTTTTACCTCATACACCTATAGATATTCAATATTCGCAAGTTTTATTCAAATGAGAGGGCCTTGCCTCTTATTTATACTCTCCAAGTAGCTTCCTTAAAAACATCTTCTAGGTCACTTGGCCCCACTTTCCTTATTTTAGGGTTGGGTCCACTTCTAATTTCTCCATTAAATTTATTATTGAAATAATTTATTTTGTATTC
>ML800239.1:238513-272669 GCA_009831015.1 Picea engelmannii | reverse complement strand
ATTATTTACCTTTTAAAATCTCTTAAACCACTTTGACTACTTTGACCTTTTGGGGCTTCTAGATGACATATGAGGGTCCTCCAACTTCATAAGGCCATAACTCTCAAACCGTGAGGAGTTATGTGATGTTCTACATACCACCATAAATGGAATGACATGTACTATCCATATAGAATATTATTATATGAAAATATATCATAACTCATACCGTTACCCATCAAGCAAACTTGGTTCCATTACCCAAACTTGGGGTCTCCAACTTCTCATGGCCATAACTCTCTAACCATGAGGAATTACGTGTCATTCCACATACCACCAGAAATAACATGACAATCACTATCCATATAGGATATTTTCCCTGACAAATTCATTTTCCTTCATCTCATTATTCCACAATTAAGCATGGGTTCTCTTACTCCACAAAGCATCTTCCTATGAGGGCTTTCACCATAAGGGGACCACTTTAGAGTTCATCCATATTCACTTCTTATCAACCATGGAAAAACAATAATGAGTCATATTTACATCAAACAATATTGGGTCCATTACCCAAAACTTTGTGCTATGTTGTTTTCTTCAAGGGTTGACATCAATGACAACAAACCTTAATCAACAGAAACACCCTCTTTCCACATGACCTTGTACTTGCTCGATGTCATGTGCGCAAGAAATGTCTTTTCCTACATGAATCTAAGTTGGCATTTTGTGGAGCTCCATGTTCACGTTTATTTCAGCATAACCTAGGAGAATAGGTACAAGAAATATTACACACTCATATGTGATGAATTCATCGCTTGTATTTATTTTAATATTTTTACGAAGGAATGCTCAAGATTATCTTCAACAACCAAGAAAATGGTAGCAAAGGTAGGTCATTGGTATTTAGATGAACACTCGACCTATATCAGGGTGTTCAGGGCTACGAGAGAACCTTATCTCCTACCCGCTCACCTCCCAGACCAACTCGTTGTGGGATAAATCTACTATCAGACTATCCCGCAGGTCTATAATGCCACATTAGTCAAAGACAAGAAGTGATCTTTCATACCCTACAGTTTCCATGTGGGGTTTTATCTTGTAAAGGATATTTCTCAAGACAAAAAAGAAGGGTTGAGCCAACTTGAATTCAGTTTCCCAGCAGGTCGATTCCATAAGCACAAACCTAAAGGACCGGTCCTCCAAGTTATTTTTGTAACTGAGGTGAAAGTCCCAAAGACCAGAGTAAATCCTCCCCATTATCGTTAGGTACACGTGTCCGCATATCACCAAGTATTCTAGGTTTGACAATCTGGGAAATTTTTTGTAAGAGTTGGTTTGGTGTGGAAATCACCGAAGTCCTGAAGACTGGAGTAAATCCTTACGTTTAGTGTTAGTTACATGTGTCCATAGATCATCGAGTATTCGGATTTCGAGAGTTCAAAAGATTGTGGTAAAATTTGGTTTGGTGTGGAATTCCCCAAATTATTGAAGCCTGTAGTCAATCTCGATCATCCATTGATGCGTAAATGAGGACCGTAGATCCTTAGGAATTCAACATTCGATAAATCAGGAGGACCCGTTGGTTAAGTTTAGAAAAATCGTGAAGGTGGGAGTCAGGAGTAAACATGGACTGTTGGTCTGAGGAAGATGTCATCCGTCTAATATGTGAATTTGGCCTTATGAGTTCAAAGGTATTTTGTGTTGGACTCGGAAAAGGTTCTCAAGCCTGAAGCACGAGAGTTCTTTCTAGACGTAGATTGTGGCATCGAGTCTGGACCATTGATCCCTTAATTATTCAGGAGTTTTCTAGTTAGGCGTTTAGGGGAATTGGAGTATCAATGCGTGGTTAAAACCTTCGAAATCTAAAGTTCCAAAGAACTAGAGTTCTCGCCTTTTAAGAGTTATCCCAAGGTTCGAGGCAGATGATCAGGTGAACGAATTCACTATTCAAGAAGACCCTCGTGAATATGGATTTTCGCGCAATGAGAGAAGGAAAAAGGATTGTGGTAAGAATTCTAAGGGTTATGTGAGAACCCAAGAGCCATTTTGGATCATGTTTAAAATGATCCTTAGACCGAGAGGTCACGCAAGCCCTTGGGAGGTGTGGAGTTTTTCATCAAGTCGTATCAGAGATTGATTTTGTCTAGAGATTGAAGGAAAAGGAGGAGATTGTTTTGATACCATCAAGTGGTATTAGAGTGGGAATAATATTTGTGAGAAAAGGAACATTTAGAATCATGGCCCGAAGAAGATGCAAGAAGAGAACTGTATTCAATGCAACCATGGAGGAGAAAATGATACACTTTTCATGCAAGGTTGGATGCCATGTAAAAAATGTAAAGAAGAGAACCAAAAGCTAGAGATGTCAATGAAGCTAAAAGTGAAGATGTCGAAGCAGAAGAAGCTATAGGAGAACAAGAATAAGAAGTTGTTGTCAAGATGAAACCCAAAGAAAAGATGGAAGTTCTGATGTATGAAGGTAATTTTAATATAGATGAAGTTCTTGACTCAATAATTTCTTTAGAAAATAACTTTTATTAGGAGGATATTTATGATAGGAACAAAGTAAATCATGCGCTAACTAGGTTGAGGGGACACATGACATTATGGTGGGATAAGTTGCAAGATGAAAGAAGGAGCAAAGGTATGTCCAAGATTAAGAGTTGGGATATAATGGTAGCTGATATCAAGGATAAATTCATACATAAGGATTACCAATTAAATATGTTCAAAGCATTGCAAAATTTGAGATAGAAAGTTTTTTCGGTGAAGGAATATACCAAAAAAATTATAAGATGAACATAAGAGAAGGACACATGGAGAATGATGAAGAGAATGTTGCTATATATATTAATGGATTGAGGTATCAAATCCAATATGAGATTAGAACGGTGACAATGAGAAACATGGAATATTTTTATCAGGTATCCCTAAAGGAAGAGGAAAAGTTATAATGGAAGCAGAGTTAGAGGAACATGGGAAATAGTCATAACAGAGGAAGATGAACTGCCACAGAAAAGTTCCAGAAATCCAGGGGAGAAGCTGGAATATACAACAATTAGACAAAGAGAGGAGGAAGTTCTAGAGGAGGATACTATAGAGTAATGAATAATTTTCCAATAGGTAGAGGAAGAGGAGGAGGAGGAGAAGTGAAGTTTTATGCTTGTGGAAAAAGATGGAACATGTCTTGGGAATGTCTTGAAAAGAAGAATGAAGGAATTCTAGAATTTCACATTTCTTAGGCGTAGAAGAGGAATGTGGAGAAAGAGATGAAATAAAAATCAATGGAATAAGGAAGATCAATCATGATTAGGAAATCTCTCATAAATACAGAGAAACATGTATGAGAACTAATCCAGAGTAACAATTTGTTGAAAACTACTTTCAAGACCAGAGACACGGTATGCAAGGTGATCATAGACAGTGGGAGAACGTATAAGTTAGTATCCACAGATATGGTGGGAAATATAAAGTTAGATACAATAATACATCCTAGTCCATATAGAGTGTCATGGTTGCAGAAAGGACATCAAGTCATGGTAAGTAGACATTGTAAAGTTGAGTTTAAAATTGGTGGTTATAAGAATGATTTTTTATGTCATATCATACCTATAGATGTTTGTCATGTTCTGTTGGGGAAGCCTTGGCAATATGACATGAATGCCATACATGATGGGAGGAAGAATACCTATACCCTTTAGAAAAATGGGTGTAAACATATGTTGTTGCCAATAAAAGATAAGGGAGTCAAAGAGGATGTTAAGAACCTGAATAGATCTAGATATAAATCTCAAAATAAACCCACAATATCAACAAGAAAAATCTATAAACCATTCACCATAACATGAACATAAGAAATAGAGAAAACCCTTGAGGTAGGGCAATGCCATATAATGGATCCTATTATGGAAGGGATCCTCTCCTGTTCACTTGCCTCTTCGAGGGGGCATCCTCCTATTGAGCTACAAATCACAATACACTAATTCTCTTCATGTCCATTACATTGCTTGAACCCCTTTATATAGTGTTACCATCACTTAAGAACATTCTAGAGGATGAATCTTCTAGAAGTAGAACCTTCTAAGAAGTCCTCATACATTTATTATATCTAATTACCCATTTATTATATCTAACTACTATAATGGGACTTATTTAATAATATAGTGGACCTAGTCCACCTTACATTGAATGACCTCCACTATTATCACTACGGGCCCTCTGGCCCCTCCCCACTACCTCTCTAGCTACCTTACATTCCATTTCCGTTATGAAAGAGTTTCCCTCAATGCTTGATGTACAACCATATACTAGGGTCCCATGGATAAGTGTGGACCATAGTGCCAAAGTAGACTAGAGAACTAGGGGACCAATGAGAAATGGAAGCCGCCATGCTGAAGTAGTCCAACTGCAATTGTAAACTAGGGTCTCATGTCCAAGTTCTCATGTTAACTCCACACGGAAGATATTGACACCCAATAACCAACTGAAAATTATGGTCCCAATACTGACACTTATCATGTGGATCCAAATAAGAATATCCATCCACATAGTGGGAGATGATCAAAGATGAATCTAGAAGGAACAATACCATTGTAGAATATGTAGATTGGACGTTGGTAAGTAGCTCTTGATGTGGGACATTAACATTCTCTACAAAAGGTGGAGTAGAGTCATCAAATAAAATATGGAAGTGGTTGTTATCCTAGAAATGACAACTATCCATATACCAATCATCACAATCGGCCTCAAAATCATACCAAGTATATATTTCTTGATTATATTCATCTCTAAGGTCCTCCATAATAAATCTCTCCTACATGTTATCCAATGAATCTTGAATACTATGAAAACTATCATTGAGGTCATCTCCAAAGGCATCCAATTTGTCATTCAACGTGTCATACAATTAAGATTTGAATGCTTCAAGAATTTCTTGAAGGGATTGAGAGGAAATATCCATCTAAGAATTCTATGAACTCTTTAGTCTCGTACCCATCACAAAAAAATCCTTAAAATAAAACAATAAGTTACGACAGAAAATCACGTTTTTTTCTAGAAAAACCCTAAGAAACTGTTGAATTTAAAATGCTCAAAACTTCACTTCCTAGACTTCGTTTTGGCTGGTTTTTTTTTGAAATTGGGTGAAATTGTGAGAGAAAATAAGATATGTAATTTGTTTGGGAAATTTCAGCCTCCATATACTATAGAAATAAATAAATAAAATGTGTCCCACCGTCTGCAGAAAAAAACCTTGAAAATTTGCAGATTTTAAAACTTCAATACCTTGACTTCCTGGACTCTGTTTCAGACGATTTTTTTTTTCAACTTGGGTGTTTTTATGAGAGGAACTCGGATATACAACCTATTTCTACAATTTTTTCACATAAATATACCAAAAATTTCGATAATTTTGTAGCTCTCTTTTTTCTTCTCCGAAAAAAAAAAAGCCTGCAAAAAAAATAAAAATATTTTCCCACAATGTCTACCAAGGAAAGTGATCGGATACCAATTGTTAAAAACCTGAATATATTTGGAGATAAATATCAAAATAAACCCACAATATAAACAATAATAATCTATAAACCGTTCACCGTAACATGAGCACAAGAAATAGACAAAACCCTTGAGGTGGGGCAACACCATACAATGGATCATATTATGGAAGGGATCCTCTCCTATTCACTTGCATCTTCGAGGGGACATCCTCCTATTGAGCTACAACTCACAATACAATAATTTTCCTCATGTATAATTACATTGCTTCAACCCCTTTATCTAGTGTTACCATCACTTAAGAACATTCTAGAGGAGGAATATTCTAGAAGTAGAACCTTCTAAGAAGTCCTCTTACATTTATTATATCTAATTACCCATTTATTATATCTAACTACTATAGTGGGCCTTATTTAATAATATTGTGGACCTATTCCACCTTACATTGAATGGCCTCCACTATTATCACTATGGGCCCTCTGGGCCCCTCCACTACCTCTCTAGCTACCTTACAGAGGAGGCTAGTCCTAGTATACTTCTCATGAGTGGGAAGGCTCTCTTGAGAGAAGTCAAGAAAGACCGGGAAATGCAGTTTATTTTTGAAGGTAAGCCAAGAGTCATCCTTAGAAACACTTATCTGAATTATTTTCCTATGGAAGTTTAGGATTTATTGGATGAGTTTTTTGACATTATGGTGGATGAGTTACATCATACTTTACTTCCGATCAGGAGTATCAATCACCATATTGACCTTATTCTGGGAGAAAGTTTTTTGAAAAAAAAACATATAGATTAGCCCCTCAGGAGAATGAAGAATTCAAGGAGTAGGTCCAAGAGTTGTTGTATAAAGGTATGATCAGAGAAATTTTGAGCCTGTGTGCAGTACCAACTATGTTGAGTCCAAAGAAATATGGACGTTGGAGAATGTGCATAGATTCTAGAGCCATCAACAAGATTAACTTGAGGTATATATTTCCTTTACCAAGAATGGATGATTTAATGGATTGTTTGAGTTGAGCTAGTTATTTTTCCAAAATATACTTGAAAATTGGTTATCATCAGATAAGAATGAGATACGAAGATGAATGGAAAAAAATATTCAAAACAAATGAAGGATTGTATGAGTGGCTTGTTATGTTGTTTGGATTAATGAATTCTCCAAATACATTGATGATATTAATGAATGAAGTGCTCATATATTTTATTGCTAAGTTTGTGATTGTTTATTTAGAAGTGTTGAGGAGGTTGCAACAAGAAACATTGTTGGTGAATTTGAAGAAATGTTCTTTTATGAAGACAAAACTTTTGTATTTGGGATTTGTATTCTCTTCAAATGAATTGAAGATGGATCCAGAAAAAGTGAGGGATATAAGAGAGTGGCCTTCTCCAAGAAGTGTGTTTGAAGTAAGAAGTTTTCATGGGTTAGCAAGCTTTTACAGGAAGTTCATTAGGAATTTCAGCAATATTTTTTCACCCATACTGGATACTATAAAGAAGGAGCATGGTTATTTTGAATGGAAGAAAGAAGCCAAGAAAGGATTTAGAGTGTTAAATGAAAAGATAACAAAACAAACTATCTTAATTCTGCCAGACTTTAAGAAGACTTTCACTGTCAAATGTGATGCAAGTGGAGTGGCCATTGGCACAATTTAAACTCAAGATGATAATCTCATTGCTTATTTAAGTGATAAGTTGAATGATTTTAACAAGAAGTATTAAACGCATGACAAGGAGTTTTATGTTGTTATTCAAGATTTGAAAAAGTGGACATTATCATATATCGAAGGAGTTTAATTTCTATACTAACAATCATGTTTTGCAGTTCATTACCAAACAAAAGAAATTGAACCAGAGACATGCCAAATGGGTACAATTCATGTATAATTTTACTTTTGTCATTAATCATATTAGTGGAAGCACTAACAAAGTTTCATATGCTTTGAGCAGGAGATGTCTGTTCTTGCAGAAATTTCAAGTGAAGACTTTGGGATTTGAACACCTAAAGGGGATATACAAGGAAGACACATATTTAAAGGAATCTTATGAAGCATGTGAGAATCCTTTTCTAAGGGATAGAAAACAATGGATGGATTATATGATATAATACATATTGTTATTCAAAGTAAGTCAATTGTGTATTCCAAAATGCTCAATGAGGGAAAAATTGTTGAAGGAGAAACATAGTGGATAATCGGTTGGACATTTTGGCCATGATAAAACATATGTGTAGTGGATTTCTTAATATTATTGGTGAGGAATGATGTCTAATGTGAAGAATTTTAATGATATATGCATAATCTTCCAATATTCTAAATAAAAGAAATAGAACACTGGAATGTATCAACCATTTCCTATTCCAGACATGTCATGGGATGCTATAAGTATGTATTTTCTTCTCGGGTTTTCAAGAACCAACAAGGTAAATGATTCAATATTTTTGGTGGTTGATATATTTTCAAAAATTACACATTTAATACAATGTCATAAAACTAGTTATGCTACCCACATATCGAATTTGTTTTTCAAGGAAATTATGAGATTCAATGGGTTACCTGGGAGTATAGTCTCAGACAGAGATACCAAATTTGTGGGACACTTTTGGAGGAACTTGTGGAAGAAGCTCGGGAAACATTTTTATTTCAGTTCAGTGTATCATCCTCAGATAGATGGATAGATTAAGGTAGTGAATCAAAGCTTAGGGAATCTTCTAAGGAGTTTGGTAACTGAACATAACAGTCAATGGGATCAAGTTGTTCCTCAAGCGAAGTTTGCATATAATGACTCACCAAATAAGAGTACTAGTAAAATCCCATTCCATATAGTATATGGAATGAATCTAAGAGAAATTTCAGAATTGATAGATTAAGGCATAGAGGAATTTCAAAGTGCAGGAGCACATGATTTTTCTGGAGAAATGCAGAAGTTGCATGAGCAACTCAAAGGACGGCTAGAGGATAGTAGTGAGAGATACAAGAACATAATAGAACAGAGAGGAAGAGAGGTAAATTTTGAGATTGGATATAAAGTCTTGGAACGCTCGAGGAAATAAATATATCCGAAAGGGAAATATAATAAGTTGAAGATGAATAAGATAGGACCTTGTAAGATCCTTAGAAAAAATTATATAAATTCTTATGAGATTAAACTGTTAGAGGACACTGGAATATTGCCAATATTCAATGTAGCAGACTTATACACTTACAAGATGGATGACATTGAAGGGACATATTATCAAGATGAGATTCATTGGAATAAAAATATTCCCATAGCAGAGAAGCTACAGATAGAAAATATTTTGGATCACAGGATTGCTAAGAAAACCAGGAGAAAATTTTCCTATGAATATCTGGTTAAATGGAAAGATCATCTAGTAGAACATACCAGTTGGATAACTGAGACTGATGTCCATAAGCATGGAAAGAGAGTGGAGGATCTCATGGATATGATTCCATTAATCTTTTTGTCCAGAGGAGTATGATGCAGGAGCATCGCCATCAACATTCAAATAGGAACAGTGGAGGAAAACTCAACATCCAACACAACACATTCAAAATCGGTTTGGATTCCAAGGAGGGAGCACCACATTAATTTGAAACCTTTGTAATTGAAGGTCCAATAAGATTTTGAGGAAAGAGCCATTGTATATTCTTAAAGAGATTGTAATTGCCTTAATTACTTGTAGGATTTTAAATATTTTGAGCATCGACTCATATCTAGATTTTAATTATCCATTTATTGTAATAATCTTAGTGGTAGGATGCTTTAATTTTGATATGAAATAACTAGGATAGTCTAGAGGGAAGGCTCGAGAAGCCATCTCATGTATAAATGTATGTAATCTACACCCAAAAGAGGATGTTGAGAAAAGAGGTTGTTGTTGAAAGAAGTTGAAAGTTGTTGATACTTGTTGGAACCCTTGTAAATATTTGTTGAAGGAATATAGAAGAAGAGAAATGATTCCAATTTCTAAGCTTTCTTATCTCTGAGTAATGTTATGTTATTTATTTCCATGTTTGTATGTGTGTGTATCTTATGGTTGAATGAATGAAACCTTAATGTTATCGTAAGTTTCAATTGTTTCTCTTTTGAAATCTTGGTGCAAGGAGTGCACAATGCCCATGAAAGGTGTGCATAGGAAGAACCTTTTACAAGTTCAATAGCTAAGGATAGATAGCATGATTTTACATAAAGAGAGTGCAAGGATTGCACATATACTCACATGAGTATAAAATATCAAAGAAGAGATGAGTGCAAAGCGTGCACAGTGTCGACACTTAGTTATGTGTTGAAAAATTTCAAAGGAAAGATGGTTCAAGGAGTGCACATGAGACTTTCTTAAGTCTTAAGATTAGGAGAGAAGCGCAAAGTGTTCTCTAGGGTTCGAGTTCCTTAAGTTGACAAAGCTCAGAAAAAATAGTGAGAGTAAGTCTTTGGATAAAGAATCCATTTTGTTTGAAGGGCGAGGAGATGAGATCTGTTTGGAGTTAACATAGTCTCTCACAGTTGTTGGATCAAGGAAAGGAGAATGAATGGTAGTTTTTTAGCTACTTTGGACTTTGTTCCTTTGAAATTTTTTAAGTTATTGTTGTAAGTCAGGTGAAAGTCCTGAAGACAGAGTAAATCCTGATGGTTAGCATTAGGTACATGTTTCCGTAGATCATCGAATATTCAGAGTTTGTCATTCTAGGGGGAGGGATGATTTTAAGGATGGAAATTTATTTTTAAATGTAGAAACCTTGGCGAATCTTACTAATCCCTCATATGCATACTATAAATGATTGGCAATATTTTTGTAAAAATATTCAAATTTATAAGGATTTTATATATTTTTTATAAAATTTTGGCAATTTTTAAGGTAAAATAATTTTATCATATAGAATTTGGGTGAATCATTTTTAAAATTGTGAATCTTGGTTTTGGAAAAACCATGGAAAAATAGTCCATGAGTGAAATTTAGCCCCTAAAATCATCCTTATCTCAGAGATTGTGTGTAAGATTTGGTTTGGTAAGGAATTCCTCGAAGTCCTGAGGACCGAAGTAAATCCTGACCATTAGTCTTAGGTACACGTGTCCACCGATCATTGAGTATTCGAAGTTCAACAGTCGAGGAGATTGTTGGTAAAAGTTGGTTTGTTGCAGAGTTCCCTGAAGTCCTGAAGCCTCGAGTCAATCTCAACTATCCATTGATGGGTAAAAAAGGACCATAGATATCGATGAATTCGATAGCCAAGATCCCAAAGTGAAGATGGTCCATTGATCTAAGGAAAATGTCAGTCATCTGATCTATGAATTCAGCCTTCATGAGTTTGGAGGTATTATGCATTGGAGTCACAAAAAGTTTTGAAGCCTGAATCCGCCGAGTTGATTCTAGTCATAGATCGTGGTGTGGAGTGAAGACTTTTGATCCCTTAAATTTTTAGGAGTTCATTGGTTCGATGTTCGGGGTAATTGGAGTATTTTGTGGTTAAAACCTTTGAAGCTTGAAGTTCCAGAGTGCAGAGTTCCTTCCTTTTAAGATTTATCCCAATGTTCAAGGCCAAAGGTTTGTTGTTTAAGAAGACCCTGGCGAATACAGATTTTAGTGAAGTGAGAGATGGAAAAAGGCATGTGGTAACAATTCTAAGGGTTTTGTGAGGATAGAGAGCCATTTTGGCTCGTGTAAATGGTCCTTAGAAAATGAGGTTGAGTGACCCCTAGGAGGTGTGGGGCTTTGCATCAACTAGAGTCATCAAATAGAAGAAAACAATAATTATCATCCCAAAATTGAGAGATTCCCATATACCAATCATCACACTCATCCTCTAAATCATAATATCTATATATTTATTTTTTATACTCTTTATTGATGGAAAAACATAAGGTCAGAATAATCTTGGAAGGATTCTTTCATAAACATTAGCATATTGCAAATTTTCAGATCCATTAGGGTTTGAGAACATAAATTTCCAATGGCTAAAATGAAAAATATAATGATCGAAAGCACAACATATAATATACTAAATCAAACATCTGAACCAATGGGGATGGATGGATGAAAACATGAGAAACCAGTACAATTTATTTTAAATTAGTTATACTTGACTCCCAAACTACAATGGAAACTATTCTTTTGTTGAAATCATTTTTTTTCACGTAAGGGATCTCATATATACAAAAGGTTTTGGAAATATTCTCACCAAATTCTATAGAAATTGATCAAAGTGTCCTAACACTCTTTTTTCATTCCTTTGAAAACCTGCAAAATGAAGGATTTATGATACCACTTGTATGGTGCCTCAAATATGAATATAAAATATCATACAATATAACCAAGAAAAATATAATAGTGATCCATACTTTATGAATATCAAACCATTATGGTAGGGAAACACCTCACAATTGATCATTTTGTGGAAGGAAACCACTCTTGTTCAGATGAATTTTTGAAAGGGAGACCTCCTAATGAGATATGACCCAGTTACAATAATATTCAACATACCAATTAGGTTTCTTATACTCCTTTATATAATACTATGTACCTCTTAATAGGGTAGTGGACCTTCTTTAATGAGGCCCAATTATATTTTTTCAATAAGTCAAATTACCATAATGGGTCTTATTTAATAATATAGTGGACCTAGTCCAGCTTAGATTGAATGGCCTCCACTAGTATTACTCTACTATGGGCCCTTCGACCCCTGATTACACCCCACTATACCATTTTTTGAGTAGATGTTTATGCAAACAATAACCCATATATACTAAGGGTTAGGTGGAGATCACTTGAGAGATGCCCTTGAAGGGTGAGTGAATTTTTGGGGTCCTATCATGTTAGTGCTCAATGTAAAATGTAAAAGAATTATACATGATGCAACATAAAAATGAAGATTTTCATGCTACGATTGTGATAAGGCTATAAAGAGTGTGATTTGTTTGTATATAATGTTTATTCATAAATAATGTAGGTCCTATAAGGTGGATTCTATGCATATGGATGAAAGGTGTTTATATTTTCATAATCACCCTAGTGTTGTCATGAGATTAGACATCTTTGTGATAGTGCAATTGAGACTTCAAATAGGATGTTGGATACTACCCTATGTGGTTGAGAGGGGATAAAGGTGTCATCACTAAAGTGTACATGTATATAATGAACAATACAGAGGGAATCCTAGATATTAAGGGCCTCGTCACTGTTATAATCCCGAGACATGTGTCCTAGGGCACATGAATTAGGTAAATAACTTCATTATAATTTATTGATATTGTTTCTTGCAATATTTATATGGAATCCCCTACCATTCCATGAGGATGATGCACTCGATTCACAATCTTTTTCGGCACCCAAGTTCCTCATGCTACAGTACATCAAGGACAAGAAACTTCACAAAATGACGAACAAGGAATATCATAAATTGTAGACCCATATCATTCAAGCAAGTAATAGAACACAACAAATACCAATAAGTATTATGGACATGTATGAAAACTACCTACACTCTGAATGAATTTTTCATAATTTCTTTATCTAATCAAGCATGGTAAAAAAGGCAGCAACAACACCGAAGACGATATCTAGCAGGGCATAGAAAAATGGCCCAACGACCTTAAACCTAAACTTGATGAGAGTAGCATGAGACGTGAAAAATGATAAATTGTGAAGCAAAGAGAATTGCAGAGAGAAAAGAATAGAATAGTATATTGAAAATGTGTGAAGAAGTAATGAATCTAGTTACAATGTAATGGGAGATGGCTGAGCTAAGTATGCTCCAGCAAGACAAAAATAGAAAGTACAATTGTCCAGTATAGCTGGCAGTGTATAGTCAGACTGTTGAGGTTACATTATGTTTAACACTCCCTCTTAAACTCAACAGTTACAATCATCAGCACTGACTATGCCTAAGTGTTGTCTCTGAAAATCAAAAACTGACTTTCCTAGTGGCTTCGTAAAAATATCAGCAAGCTGATCTCGAGAACCACAAAACTGTAGTGCAATATCACCATTATTGACTAGCTCACATATGAAATGAAACCGAGTGTCAATGTGTTTACTTTTCTTGTGAGACACATGGTTCTTGGATAAAGCAATGGCTGATGTATTGTCACAGAAAATAGGATTTGGATCCTTTTCTATATGTGACATGTCTATCAATATTCGTCTCAGCCACACAGCTTGACATGAAGCTGAGGTAGCAGCTACATACTCTGTCTCTGCAGAAGATATGGATACAATTGGTTGCTTCTTTGATGCCCATGAAATCAGGTGCGTGCCCAGTTGAAAAACATATCCTGATTTGCTTTTCCTGTCATCTAGGTTGCCTGCAAAGTCACTATCTGTGTAACCAGAGAGTTGATTACTATCAAATTTAGTGTACCATAAACCAAAATTGAGAGTTCCTACAACATATCTCAAAATTCGTTTCACCATTTTCCAATGCGAATCTTTGGGTGATTCCATGAATCTGGAAACAAGGTTGGTTGCATACATAATGTTAGGCCTAGTTGCTATAAGATAAAACAAAATGCCTACTAAACTTTTGTATAAAGTAGAGTCCACAGTAGGACCTTCATCATTCTTGCTCAACTTTGTGCCTAAAGGTATGGGAGTTTCTGCTGGATTGCATCCTTCCATGTGAAATCTTTTGATGATGTCTGTTGCATACTTTTGCTGACAGACAAAAATGCCTTTGGTTGATTGATTAACCTCAATCCCTAAAAAATATTTCATTATGCCAAGATCTGTCATCTCAAACTCAGATTGCATGGCATGTTTGAAATCTGTTAACTCAAGATTTTTTGTGTATATCATGTCATCAACATATAAACATACAAATAGAATTTTATCGTGCTGATCTGTTTTGGTGTAAAGAGTTGGCTCATTTTGACTTCTGTTGAAACCACTTTTGATCAGATAAGTGTCAATTCTGTTGTACCAAGCTCTTGGAGCTTGCTTTAAGCCATACAAGGCTTTCTTCAACTGATATACTTTGGCTGGGTGCTCTTGGACTTCAAATCCACATGGTTGATCGACATAAACTTCTTCTTCTAAGAAACCATTCAAGAATGTTGACTTGACATCCATCTGGTATACTTGCCATTTATGTTGTGCTGCTATGGCCAATAGAGTTCTTACAGTGTCAAGTCTTGCTACTGGAGAAAAAGTTTCACCATAATCATTACCTGGTTGTTGTGAGAATCCTTTGGCAACAAGTCTTACCTTGTGCTTTTCAATCTTCCCTTTTTCATTGAGTTTAGTTTTGTAAACCCACTTGACACCAATACTCTTCTTGTGAGTTGGAAAATCAACAAGATCCCATGTCTTGTTCCTCTCAATGGAGTCAATTTCTTGGTTCATGGCTTGAACCCAATGTGGCTCCTTAGCTACTTCCTTAAAGGATGTAGGTTGACATGACATTAAAGCAAAAAGATTGTGTTGCTCAAAGTCATCCAACTGCTGATGAATTTCTCTCAAACTTCGAGTTCTCTGATTCTGTGGTTCAAAGAATGATTCTCTACTGGAAGTTGAGTTATCCTGAGAATGTGCAGGTTGTCTTTGTACTTACAATCTTGGAAGAATATTTTGAGGTACTGGTTGTTCTGAATTTTCTATGTTTTCAGAACTTGGCAGCAATGGATTTTGACTATCCACTTGTTGATTCTTGGAATCATTCCAGAATTGATTTACCAGAAATTGTACATCTCTGCTGAGAATTAATTTCTCGATGATGGGATTGTAAAGCCTGTAAGCTTTAGATGTTTCACTGTATCCAGTGAAAATACATTTCTCACTTCTATCATCAAGTTTCTTCCTTAATTTAGAAGGTATGTGAGCATATTCTATGCATCCAAATGTCCTTAGATGAGCTAGATTGAGATTTGTCCCACTCCATGCTTCTTGGGGAACTTTCATCTTTAGACTGGTGGTTGGTGATCTGTTCAGGAGATAAACTGAGCATTCTACTGCTTCATCCCAAAACCTATTTGATAGACTTTTCTCTTTGAGAAGTGTCCTTGCCATATTCATTATAGTCTAATTTTTCCTTTCAGCCACTCCATTCTGCTGTGGAGTATACCTTGTTGTTTCTTGCATGATGATGCCTTGAGATTTGCAGAAATTTGCAAATTCTCTAGAGTTGTACTCTCCTCCTCCATCTGACCTGAGTGCTTTCAGATATTTGCCACTCTATTTTTCATCTTCTGCCTTGAGTTCTTTGAGTTTTTCAAATGTTTCAGAGTTGTGTTTGAGAAAATAGATCCATATTTTTCTGCTGAAATCATCAACAAACGTTAGAAAGTAAAAACTACCACCTATTGAATCTGTTTTCATTGGTCCACATAGGTCAGTGTGAACAAGTTCAAGATGTTGTTTGGCTTGATTGGAAGACTGTGGAAAACTGGTTCTCTTATGTTTTCCAAGTATGCAAGACTCGCATGGGGGAATTTTCTCTTTAAATATAGGTAGACCTTTGACCATGGAGTTTTTCTGAAGAAGACTTAGATTATGAAATGGCAGATGTCCAAATCTTGTATGCCAAACCATAGTTTCATTCAGGGTTGATGCACTTTATGCATATGGTTGACTCAGATTTGCAGTTCTGAGGGTAAGGGGAAACATCCTATTTGGGGTCATATGGATTTCAAAAATTAATTTTCTTCTTGGGATTTTGTCAAATATCTTGCAAGATGTTCCCTCAAAAAGTACCATGTTCAATGAGTTGTCCTACACTTAGCAAATTATGTTTTAAATCCGGAACATGATAGACATTGTATATGTCTTTCTGTACATTTTGTTTAGTAAGAATAGGAACAGTTCCTTTTCCTTGAACTTTGACTAAATAATCATTTCCAAGTGTAATATCAGATGATATTGATGAATCAATGCATGAAAGTAATTATTTGTTACCTGTCATATTATTGTTGCATCCACTGTCCAGCAACCAAAGATCTTTAGGTTGATGTTCAGTCTTGTGGCATGAGAGAAACATACCTCTTGAGTTTTCTCCCGTGTGATTTGACACATGAGCTCTGCCTAAGAGCTGATCTGCTTGCTTCTTCCTGCATTCAGATTCATAGTGCCCATACTTTTTGCAGTAATAGCATTGTATGCTTGATTTGTCATTTGATCTTCTCCCTCTGCCTCTTTGAGGCTAGAAATTCTGATGTTGATGATGTTGTTGTTGCCTTTGACCATGGAAATTTTGATTCAGATATGGTTGTCTGTTACCTCCACTGGAGTGAGAGTTACTTTGATTGCTCCCTCTTCCTTGGTAACCTCTGCTTCTTCCTCTGCCTCTCCCTCTGCTGAAGGAGAATTGAGTTTTGAAAGCATTGGAGATTAACTCATCTGTGAGATGCAGTCTGGTCTCATGTGTCACCAGTGAACCAATTAGTTCATCTGTTGAAAATATTGACAGGTCCTTGGATTCAAGGATTGTTGTTACAACCATTTCAAATTTCTTTGGTAAACTTTTGAGAATTTTCTCAACAATTCATTAATCATTGATGGTTTCACCAATCAGTTTGATCTGGTTCACGATTCCCATGACTCAGGTCATGAACTGATCCACAGTTTCGGACTCTGTCATCCTTAGAGTCTCGAATTGCGTCCACAAGGTCTTCAGTTTAACTGTTTTGACCCTGTCATTTCCTTGGTAGGAAGATTTAAGGATGTCCAGGGCCTGTTTTGAAGTACTAGCACCTGTGATTTTTGAAAAAATCGAATCATCCACATAATTCTGAATCCATAATTTCACTTTATTTTCTTTGATCCTCAGTGTTTCCTGAGCAATTCTCTACGCATTAGTCATGGCAACGAGGGCGGCTGGATCCTGTTCCACATATCCAAGATCCACTGGTTCCCAATACTCTTGTGCTTGCAAGAACAATCTCATACGAAAACACTAGAACTCATAGTTATTCCCCAGTAGAATTGGACCCTAAGTTGGTCCTAAGTTGCTAGATGACATATTTTTTTTTTTTTGAAAAAAAAATTCAGAAAAAAATAGAGGGAAAATTTCGTATTTACCTCCGATCACCAATTTGTCGATTTGTCGATGGCCGAAGGGAGCTTATTGGGCTTGAATTGGCCCTTAGTCTCCTTTCAATGTGACCATGCGCCTTACTGTTAAAGCTCTACGGGCTCTTCCGGCTCTTTGAATTTCAAATCGCCGAAATGCAAAAAATTGCCTTTGGACAATTCAACGGTTCAGATATTGTGTGATCTGACGGTCCAGATCTTATCAAGAGATCATGAATCAGGATTTTGCGAGTTCTGATGATGAGTGCTTTTGACTCCTTGAATCCCTGATCATTGATTTATCGATGGCACTGTCCTTTCGGGACTTTTCCTGATTGCTTCGATCTGCAACACGTGTCCTCCTATGATGGACAGACAAGATCCCTTCTTGCGATTTCGTGATTTGTTTTTCTCTGGACTTCTTGTCTCCAGGATCCATAATTTTTTGATGGCACTTTCCTTTCGAGAAATTTCTCGAGTCCTTGGATTTACGCCATGCGTCCTTGAAAGATAGACGATCCTGATTCAACCTTGGGATATCGTGACTTGCGATGCTCCAAATTTCTGTCAACTTGAAACCGTGATTGCCGAAACGTCAACGGTTTCCTTGATGTCTGCCATTTGTCTAGTCAAATGGAAAGCTGAGATCAGATCGCGATTTCACGAGTTGTGACGCCAAATTTCTTTGACAACTTGAAACCCCAAATGTCGATGTGATGATGCATTGATCTGCTTCCACCTGTCCTCTGAGATCGATGGCTGGGATCTTATCGCGATATCGGGAATTGCAATTTCGCGATTTTCACCGTGGAGTGTCTTTTGACAACGAGACCTCCGATATCCCGAACTTCGAAATTTCCATGGAGTGATGGCCTGGATCTGCTGCCACCTATCCTCTGAGATGAACGACTCACAGGTCCTCTCAGGATTTCACGATATCGCGTATCGAATTTTTTGGAGTGCAATCACCTTTGCACTTCCAACTCTTGATTGTCGATTTTGCAATGGAATAGGATCTCGCCACGTGTCTCTTGATGGACGGTCCAAATGACGTCGAGATTTCACGACTTCACAAGTCAAAATATCTCTTGTGCACTCCAAAGGACTAAGCCTCGTGCACTTTCTCGTTGATCCAACGGCTGTCGGTACTCTGCGCAAGATTTGATGGTTGAAATGCTTTCGCCTTTTCACACTCTCCTCGTCCCTTCTGAATTGGTTTCCCGCTCTAGATCCGTTCGCAGGACGACTCTTATGGCCGCAATGACTGTTCTTTGCACATTTGGACGCGATCTTTGCTGAATTTGACAGAATTTTTTCCTGTGGAAGAAAAATTGGTGAATCTTTCAAAGATTTGAAAGAATTTCATGAATTCTTCGTTCTCTGCTACAATCTTTGACAGATTTGAGCAATTTCCAAAAATATTTAAACGATTGTGCCTTCTGCAGCAATCTTTAACAGTTTTGAATGACTTCTTCGAGTTCTTTAAACGTTATTCCATTCTGCCGCTCTTCTACGTCAATCTTTGACGATTCTTTTTAAAAAAAAATTACAAGGATCTTTACTGTTTCTTCTTCTGCATTCTCTTTGTCCTGGATCTTTCGAGCGTTCTATGCTCTGCTTCCTTCGCAAGCTTCTTACGATGATCTTTTAGAGATTCTTACGGACAGCTCTCCAAGCCTTGTGAAAAGTCTGTGTCACATGCTCTCAGGATCCGTGAAGCCCTGTACTGTGAGGATCATGTTGCTCTCCGGACTGTGTGAAGAGGCTTACTGCTGAAGCTCTGAGACCATGATAAATTGTGAAGCAAAGAGAATTGCAGAGAGAAAAGAATAGAACAGTATATTGAAAATGTATGAAAAAGTAATGAATCTAGTTACAATGTAATGGGAGATGGATGAGCTAAGTATGCTCAAGCAAGACAAAAATAGAAAGTACAATTGTCCAGTACAGCTAGAAGTGTACATTCAGACTGTTGATGTTACATTATGTTTAACAAAAAAGGGTAGAAGAAACTCAACGGAATGGACAAGGAATCGATCGTTGAACAACAACAAGAGGAGACACCTCGAGGAAATTGCATACAGGGAAGATGATGAAGATAAGAGGCCCAAACAGAAGAAGACACAAACAAGACCAGTGAAGACTCCACCTATGAATATATTGATCACACAAATCAACCTAGGTTCAAGGCCGAATCCTAATGACCAAACACGCACTCAAACACCCCTGCTATAGGTTCACCCTACAACCATCTAGGAGGATCAACCCTTGAAGTTTGTCAATCAAACAATGGAACTCGATCAATATAGAAGTAAAGGGTCAAATACCAGCATGCCAACAAAGGTAAAAGGGCATATTTCTGCACTCATCCAACCCTTTTCAATGACACCAAAGGGAAAATGGTCATATAGAAGATAATGCAAAAAGAGGTAATGAACAAATTCAACACATTGTGTGGAAAATTGATGAGTATTTCATCATACAAGGCCTCAGTGCCAACATAGTATATGATAGTTAACACCTCTAGCTTGAAATCGCCAAGCAAAGTACCAAGAGATGAGTGTTTCAATTCAATCCATTCACCATAATGAGTTTTGACTCCTCCAACACTAACCTAGAATTGGCGCAAGACTCTTCACAAGACCTACACACTTATATGGCCGCAATTATGACTGAAATGGGGGATAGGTATCGAGCCCTCAGTTTATATTATGAACAACTACAATAACAACACGTACAAAAAATCATCATGCATCAAGACACCGAGGACTAAGCTCACCAAGAAATAGTGGTATACGAGGAGATTAAGGTTGCAAATAAAAAGATCAAGGAATTTCGTATATTTACAGTCACTACACACTCCTCATTAATTAGCATAGCTGAATTTTTTTTGAACAAGTCCCTCATACAAAAAAATACACTTCGCCCCACAGCCCCCCCCCCAAAAAAAAAAACTTGGCAAGGTTAAGGAGAGATTCAAGTATTTAGAAGTGCAAAACCTTGAGCTCCAACAACCTCCAATAAAGATTCAAGAATTGCAATATAAAATAGTGATGGCGAAAGAGGAATTAAAATGGGGGCAAGAGTAGAACACAAAATTTGCAAGGGTGGTCAAATTAGTTTCAATCTCAGGTCAAATTTAGTTTCAATCAAGAAACTAAATCCTGATCACATATAAGCAACAAGAATTTTCCTCCCTACCCATGGTTGAAAGTTGAAAGAAAATAGGCCATGACATTTATTTCCAACAAGCTTCTAGAGATTAGATTGTCCCACACCGAACAACAAATGGTATTAGGAATCATACTAGATCCAACCAGAAAATCCCATTTGTATTCAAACCTGTAACATACCCAGCCACCCATGAAGGGCCATGCTACTCCATAACATACTCTAACAAAGATTTGATATGACTTTGTAACATCCCTAACCATCTAGTATAGGCCATGCTACTCCATAACTTACTCTAACAAAGATCTTATACAAATTTGTAATGTCCCCAACCATCCCAGGTTAGGCTAGGTCACACCACCTAAGCTTCTACATCTCTAAAGCTAAGCAAACTATAACATCCCCAACTTGATACTGAGTAATATTACTCTAAAGTTTCACAGATTCTACTATTCTACTATAGTACAAGTTTGCACAGTAAACACTTGAAGTAATGTGCTCCACTCAAGCTTGAATCGTGCCAGACAACCTAAATTAATGGAAACAACATTCCCTTTTCCATACAACCTTCAAGTAGTGGAAATAACTCATTAACTACACACACCAGCATACTCATTACTCAAGATATTGTGCACACATGTATCTAGGCATCATGCACCACTTCTCATTTCACTCTGCACGAGGTTTGTTTGAAGATGCACACATAAACTCCAGCCTCTTGGTGCACAAAGACTACAATATTGCACACCAACCACTCAATCTTCTTCCATGATGACTCATTACCAAAATAACAATTTTAACTTAACAAGCGGATCTACCATCAACTGACATACTTATGCACAACTACAAATATAGGATATAAACACTATATTTACATGTACAAGCAACATTAAACATAATAAAATCAAATACTTATACACAACAACATATAAGAATCAACCCATATCAAGCATATAAAAAGAAGCACACACTAAACAAGACAAGTACATTAAGAAAAATTATCTTTTATGAAAGTCACCAACTATGCCCTTGACTCAAATTTTATTCACAACCTTAGACGTTGTTGCTCATAAGATTTCAACAACAGGTCACCCTCTAGCTCAACTGCACAGGTCAAAGGAAACTTTTAGTGCCATAATAAGGTGTGAAACCCAACATAATTTCTCAATCCTAAGTGCATGTTGTTCCAACTAGCCCACAGTCCCTCATTCCCCATGCACCTATCACACTCAAAGAAGTGTTGCCCTTCTCTGCTCAATAGTCCTTTGGTTTCCCCACTTCCCTTATAGGGTGACCAACAACACGTTGGACAAGAAGTCTCCAAAACCTGTGACTAATGCACTCCCAACAACTCTCACCTAGAGAATATGCTCATGGGTCTAGAAATCACTCCACAACAACCAATATCTCATGCAGATAGACTACTCATAGTCTTCCAACTCGATTCCTCGAAAATAGAATTATGGTTATAGCCAGATAACGCCCTGCAATATTCTATGGACAGATAAGGTAATAATCAAATTTTCCATACAATCTGACCCCCCTCTTCTCACGATATCCTGCCACATGAATAATAATGCAACCCCCCTTCAAAATACACTGAGTCCAACAATATATATTACATTCCTTCCACTTGACACTTGTCACCTTTAGAAGTAGTTTCAATCTACTTGGTGACTCATTCCCTACCCCCGTGAACTTAGGATAAAAACATATCCATAACATTACATTTTTCCATAAATATTATTATAAAATCCCCCCTTTTCCATTTTTCGGTGTTGTAGCCCCCCATCTCTTTTTCGTTTGAGTTAGTCAATCCGCAACTATGATATATTATATTAATAATCATTATTATATTTACATGGATATGCACACTAGCCTATCCATGTTCAAGATCACTAACCTCATAATAACATAGGCTCTCTGACCTTCATACACATCCATTCATTATTGCGCACTAAACCAAGTGTGTGAAACATAATGCAATGTGCACACTTACCCCGGTGTCTGCAACACATAAAATGTGGATACCTTATCTTGATAACACTTCTTCATGCATTACTCATATGCGTGCAATACCAAAAATTAATGTTAACGACCCTCTGGCCGAAATGTTCATACATTTACCTTTGGTACCAATCCACTCACCAACCTATATGTACAATTACAAAGGATTCAAGATTAGGGACATTACACAACCAATTGGTAGTGGTACAATAAATGGTATCCCCAATGACCACAAATATGGAACAAATCAACCCTCACACACCAACAACCACATAGAATGATTTCAAGGATGTATGCACATTGATGCATCGATTGGAAGAAACTTTTTATGATTTTGACAGTCACTTCAAGATCTCATGACAACATTCTTGTCAACCTCCTATGTCATGACATTAACAACATCATTAGCTTGAGGAAGAGACACCTAATAGTGTTGGGGACATGTTGGCAACTAAGGCTTTCATATCATGCATGCCACAAGTTAGTAATGCCTGTGCACTAAAACATATGCATGCGCACTAAAACATTTTGCATTACACGTTCCAACCTGAGTTTTCTCTATGATCAAACCCATTTTTGTATTGTGTGCAAGAACATAAAAGAGAGTGCACGTAGTCTAAATTTGAGCATATATTTTGAGAATCATTGTAATTGTTTTTGTAACAACCAAACTGATTTGGTCGATGTTATTCATGAGATAGTAAGTTAGTTATGATTTCCACACCCAACAAAATATATCGGGGGATGCATGCAGATATTGAAAGAGTTGGGAATTTTTTAGTAAGGAGACTTTTGATGCATTTTGACTAGACTTCATCCTGTGTGCATATAATTCAACCTAAATTATGTTGAAATGCATGAATGGAATCTAAATGTCTTTCTCTTTGCATTTCATGTGTTATGGTTTGGATATGTGTCTGCTTACATTCTTGTTTATAGTAACATTTCAATAAGCTATGAATGCATGAATGAATGGTTAACTCTTCAGGTTTCATGTATTTGTTGTCCCTTCACACCCTGCACAATCCTAATGATCTCTATGGTTCTAATTGCATCTCTAGTGAGAGCTTATTTGGCATTCAACTAAAGATTGAATATGTCGAATCCTATGGTTTTTTGTTGGTAAAATATTAATTAACCTTGGGTATTCAACCCCCCAATGAAATATAAGGCCAACACACCCCTAGGTACAATACATCCCACCCCCCTTAGAAAATTATTGTCCTTAACCCATTTTGAGGGGAAGAACAACCATATACTAGGGTACCATGGATAAGTTTTGACCACAATATTGAAGTAACCAAAATAACCAAGGTTCCATGTACAAGTATTATCCACCATGTTGAAGTAGTCAAGTAGTCCCATAAGTTCCACTTTAAAACTAGGTCCCATGTCCAAGGTATCAGTTTGAATCCCCTTTGAATATACATGAATTCAATAACCGGTTGAAAATGGTGCTCCAAATGCATGCTAAATATGAGTGGTCAAAACCATATCTTGACTTCCCTCCATGAGGTTGTCTTCATAAGGTGGAGTAGAGTCATCAAATATAAGACAAAAATAGTAATCATCCAAAAATTGACAACTTCCCATTTACCAATCATCACACTCACGATCCATATATTTGTTATTTATACTCGCCATTGATGGAACAACACATGGTCAAAGTAATATTGGAAGGTCTCTTTCATAATCATTAGGACATTACCATTTCGCATATCCATTAGGGTTTCAGAATAGGAATTTATAGTGGCTAAAATGAAAAATATAATGATCTGAAGAACAACATATACTATACCAAATAAAACCTACTAAAATCTTTTATCCGATGAGGATGGTTTGATGAAAATATGAGAAACCAGTCAAAATATAGTTTCTTTGCAGTCTACCCATCCATCATAAAAGAAACCTTGAAATAATTGATTTTAAATTAGTTATATATTGACCTCCCAAACCTCGATTGAGACTATTCTTTTGTTGAAATCAGTTTTTTTGTTTAGAGGATATCATATCTACAATTGGGTTTTGAAATTTTTTTACCAAATTCTATAGAAATTGATGAAAGTGTCCGAGACCTCTTTTTCCATTCCTTCAAATATTTGCAAAATGAAGGACATTATTTCTTTATTAGTAGATGAGGGCCATGTTGTTATACCCAGTAGAGATGATATAGAGAGGTATGTGGAATTATGGGAAGTTATAGGCAGTAAAGAAAATCACAAGATATGATGTTTTATTGACTCCCATTGTTGAACAATATAGTGGCTAGCTAATCATTAATTTGGAAATTATAAGTGAAAATGAAGTTGTGATACTACATTATATTATCCTGCATTAGAAGAAGGAGAGATGGGTCACTTTTTCCTGGGTTTGGTAAAGAAACATTTTTTTGATTTAATAGAAAACAAGGAGTTGTTTGTGGTTCCTTAGATTTAGAGTAACATCAATCGATAAAAGGTTGATCCGCAATTTTATCTGTAAAAACTAAAAATACAGCAATAACAAGAATGGTACACAAGAAAATAAAATATTGCACAAATAAAAGTACATAGAGAATGGAAGAAGGACATTGTAAGTGAGAAGTAAATGACCATTCATGGTATTTCAGCAGGAAGACACCCTTTTTATCAGATTGGGTAAATTTTGTTTATAACAATAACAAGAGACTTGCTACTTTATTTCTAATTGACAAGCATTGTTTCGCTTTCTTTTTAGTTAACTACCTAATAGAAAAATAATTCTAATTCTTTATTAAGAACTACCCTTCTTAGATAGACTGGTGAGGGAAGTTTATAATCGAACCAACTATGGGCGCCCTCTTTGGTGTCCCAATTACTCCCTATTTATATTCAAAAGCATCCCTTCTTCCACCAGCAAGTGAGAGAAAGAATGATGTAATGTTGTTGGAGACATCCACTTGGCTTGCAAAGGTGTCTCGCCCTTGTGGACCAAAAGGTAGGAAACCTATTGTTGTTGGTGAGTGTTATTGTCCGAAAATCTAGAATGGTGTCTCTGAGCAGAGGAGACTGAAAATATAGTATACTTTCCACTAGATGATGTACCATAACAGTTTCCTCAAGAAGAGGTGGCTCAAAGAACTTGAGATTGTTGACATAGATCACATTGTGGATGCCAAGGAGTGGTGGAAAGTCCAGGAAATAGTCATTCTCACCAATTATTTTGAGAACAATGTATAGACCATAACGCAAAGGTTGGAGCTTATGATGTTGTCCTCGGAACCGATGCTTGTTTAGTGATATCCATACTCGATCGTGAGGATAAAAAATAAATGGTGTGTGTGTTGTTTATCGTGCCTCTGCTTGGCATGCTCCTGTGTTTTTTGCTATGCCTCTACTACTTGGGAATGTCATTGTGCAATGTTTTGGATGAAACTTTGCATTGATTGTTTCTCTTGTTTTTGTCGTGAAGACCCCGAGGATGAAAGAGTGAGTGGTAACTCTAAGGGAACATTTGGATGAAATCCCATATGTAATATTCCAGATATAAAAAGTATGCAAAACATAAATAAAATGCTAGAAATGGCATATGAACAACAATATAACGAGAAAAACACCACAATAATACCAAAATGATATTAGAATAATACCATAAAGTAAACTTTCATTACTGAGAGAAATGTTCACTTTCCTCTTCGAGGGGGGAACCTCGAGCAGAGCAGATTTCTATTACAATAATATCCAAGACAAAATTTCTCATACCCTCGACTCCTATTTATAATTATACTAGATATGTCTATAAAAATAACCATCTAGAGGAAGATACCTCTAGAAGTGGAAGCTTCTATTAGGTCTTCTTACATTTGACTTATTCTTCCTTATTTCTAGGCCTTATTAATATTGAACTTTATTACATCGAAATATATTATTCTATCTATATGAGGGGTTAGGTCCCTAACATGTCCTCCCTGTTAAAAACAACCTTGTCCTCAAGGATTGAGATGTGGAAATTGCTGCAGAATGGTAGTTGGTTCCCAAATGGCATGTGTTGGGCTTGTATCTTTCCACTTGACTAAAACTTGCTTGATGGTTTGCTAACACACGCGACGCTAACAATGGTCCAAAATTGCATTTGGTTGTAGCCAAATGGAACCTTCTTTGTCCAACACGGGAAGGTTGGTTTGACTTTGTCACTTAGTTCCAATCACCTTCTTTAAGGAATAAACATGAAAAACATGATGTAGCTTAGAATTTCTGGTCAAAGCTAACTGATAGGCTAGTTGTCCCACATGCTTGAGAATGATATAAGGACCATAAAATTTGGGCACCAGTTTCTAACAATGGTCAGCCTTGAGGGAAGTTTTCTTATAAGGTTGCAGTCGAAGAAACACCTGATCCCATTCTGTAAATTGACATTCAGAGAGACCTTGATATTCTTGTTTCTTCATGCAATTATGGGCCATAATCAAATTCTCTTTGGGTGTATGAAGAGTACCCTCTCGAACTGTAAACATTTGGTCAACCGCCTGGACCTTCGAGACACGTGGAAAATATGAGAGAACTAAAGGTGGCTTTTGTCCATATACTGCTTCAAAAGGCATCACGCAGGTATTTGTATGGTATGAAGTGTTGTACCACCATTCAACTAGTGGTAACCATTGATCCCACTAATTTTTATTTTCTGAGGAAAAACACCTCAAATATGTTTCCAAACACTTGTTGAAAACTTCAATTTGACCATGAGTCCAGGGACGATAAGTTGTGTTGAGAGGAAATTGGGTGCCTTGTAGCTTGAACAATTCTTGCTAAAAATTGTTGGTGAAATATGGGCCATGATCAAAAACAATAGAATATGGCATGACATGAAGCTTGAAAACTTGATCCATGAAAGGTTGAGCCACAGTGGATGTTGTAAATGGGTGTTGAAGAGAACATAAATGTGCATACTTGGAAAGATGATCAACTACCACCATGATGACTGATTTATTTCCCGATTTAGGTAAGCCTACGATAAAATCCATACAGATATCTAGCCAAATAGCAGGTGGAATCGGAAGCAGTTGTAGTGTGTCAAGAGATTTGACTTTTTCTCCCTTGTTGCATTGACACACATCACATTTAGCTAGAAAAAATTGAACCTCTTATTTCATACCATCCCAGAAAAAATAACGTTTGACCTTGTCATAGGTTTTGGTAAACCCGGAATGCCCAACTGTGGGTTTAGGATGAAGCTCAGAAAGTACTGTGGATTTAAGTTTTGACTATTTACTTCAATACAAAGGAGATTTGTATCGAAGCTCACTATGGAGCCAGGAGTGCTCTGGGGAAATTGGAGAATTGGACTGCAATTTTTGAATTAAATGTGAACTTTTGGGATCATGTAGCCATTCTTGGAAAACATCTTGGAGCCAATATGGTACAATGAAGGAGAGAGATAAAAGAGACCCTTCATCTTCATATTTTCGGGAAAGTGCATTCACAACCAAATTGTCTTTGTCTTTCTTGTAAATTATATCATAATCATATCCAAAGAGATTAGTCAGCCATTTTTGTTTCTCTAGGGAGGAAATGCATTGTTCCATAAAATACTTGAGGCTTTGATGATCTATCTTAATTTGGAAGCGTTGCCCAATAGATAAGGGAACCAAAGATCAATGACAAGAAGAATAACCAACATTTCCTTTTCTTAGATTGATTTTCCCCAATTTTTGTTTAGACAGTTATTTGCTGGTATAAGCCAAAGGTCGACCCTCTTGCATAAGGACAACACCAATTCCTTTCCCTGGAGCATCACATTCCAGGACAAAGGTCTTTGTGAAATCAGGAAGGTCCAGGACTGGATTGGTGCACATGGCCATCTTCAAGGTTTGAAAATCCTAAGAAGTTGCTAGAGTCCAAGTGAAAGAATTCTTTTTAAGGAGTGCAGTCATAGGTGTCACAATCTTTCCATAATTCTTAAAAAAAAAGCGATAATAACCTATTAAGCCCAGAAATCCATGCACGATTTTGAGAGTCTTTGGGTGAGGCCAGTTTTGCATAGCTTCAATCTTTTTAGGATCCACCTTGAAAACGGCCTTGCCAGAAAGATGACCCAAGTACTTGACTTACGATCCGCCAAAAGCACATTTAGATTGTTTCAGGAAAAGTTGGTGTTGAGAGAGTAGATGGAGAACTCGATCCACATGAGCAACATGGTGTGTCCAGGTTTTTCTATAGATGAGGATATCATCAAATAAAACTAATACAAAATGATGGAGAAAAGGATGAAAGACATGATTCATGAGGATTTGGAAAGTGGAGAGAGCATTACATAAGCCAAAAGGCAGGACCAAAAACTTATAGTGGCCCTCATGAGTTATAAAGGTAGTATTAGGAATGTCTTCCTCTTTCATATGGATCTGGTGGTAGATTGAACAAAGATCAATTTTAGTAAAGAATTGGGCACCACTCAATTCATCCAAGAGGTCATCAACGATAGGAATGGGAAATTTTTCTTTAATAGTGAGTTTGTTGATGGCACGAAAGTTAGGACACATGCACCAAGAACCTTCTCTCTTAAGGATGATGAACATAGGATAAGAGTAGGGGCTTGTACTAGGGATGATAAAACTTGCGTTAAGAAGTTCTTGAACCATTTTCTCAATTTTATTTTTTGGGGAAAATGGGTGACAATAGGGACATATATTGGGAGGAAGGCTTACTGGGACAACGAGAATGGAATGATCATGAACGCCACAAGAAGGAGGGAGTCTCTGGGGAGTGAATAAAATGACTTGATGTTTAGAGAGGATGTATTAGAGGTCCTGCGATAGAGAGGGTGTCTGAGTTGCTTATATGGCATGGAGTTGGGAAATAACACCATAATGACCTTTTTTGAGCATCTTTTCCATGCAATGGGAACTAATTATCTCAAGGGAACTGACAATGATTCCTTGGAACTTATATTTTTGTCTCTCCTAGTCAAATTTCATGGTTAATTCCATAAAATCCATAAGAATGGGACCCAAAGTCCTTAGCAAGTCTGCACCCAACACAATGTCACAACTGCCCATGTTGATAGAAAACATATGATATTTTAGGTGGTAGTTATCAATTTGAAGATGCACATTTTCACAATGCCCTCCACATTTCAGGGACCCACCATTGGGAATCATGATTTAGAAATTATTGATTGCACAGATATATCTATTAGTTTCTTGGGAAATGCGACAATGAATAAAATTGTGGATGCTTCCACTATCAACAAGAATGATGACCTTCCTAAGCTTGATGTAGCCAATTAGCTTGAGGGTTTGGGGAGTAGAGAAGCGAGTGAGAGAATTTAGGGAAGTGACCAGTTATGTTTCGAGAGGGTCTGAGGGAGGGGTTATGTCAGTGGGTTCAGGTGACAAAGACACAAGGGGAACTTCAACATCCACTTCTAAAACATCCTCCAAGATGGCCATAAGAAGCTTGTGTTCCTTACACTTGTATCTTGGAAAATATTTGTCATCACAATTATAAAAAATCCCTTGTAGTTGGCATTCATCCATTTCGTCCCTGGTCAATTTTTGGATCTTTAGTGGAGTAGAAGGAGGAGTGGGATTTACTGGTTAGTGCAAGGAATAAAGGAGGGTGTCCAGTTTTGAGAAGAGACAACAGTTTTTTCTTCCTTAGATCTTTTATTACCCTCCACCTAACTCTTAGGCTGAGCCATGAGGACATGGGCCTGAATCTTATCCTTGAGGCCACTGATAAAAAAATCTCGAAAAAAAACATCAAACATGCTCTCTGTATGAAAAGCGAGTCACTAAAATGAAGTTATAAAGTCTTCAAGTGTGCCAGATTGTTTCAACTTTGTCAAATGTCCTAAATGGCTGGTGTTAGTGTTAAAGTGTTCATAAATCTCTGCCACAAAGTGTGTCCAAGCAACATAACCTTGAAAAGTAGTTTTTCTCCATTTCCACCATTGCCAACATTCTTGATCTAGATGGAGAACACCATACCGAAGTTTGGTCAACTGATCTGTAATGTTGTACAAAGAGAAATGATGTTCCATTTCAGTTACCCAACCAGTTGGATCCGAGACATGAAATTTTGTCACATCCACACGTGGAAGATGTAGGTGACGCTGAAAGTGATGGGGCTGAAAATTATGGGAATGAGAGGAAGTTTCAAGTTCGATATGACAAGGTGGGTCAGATAAAGGGGGATCCGCAGGGATATGCAACTTGGTGTAGATCATCGTAGTGACAGATTCAATATCGGTTGTAATGTATTTTTTTAGGTCTTATTTGAGTTCCTCGATTGAGGAAATGATGGAGGAATGCATGTTTTTATTGATGGTGACAATATTGGGACTTAGTTATCTCACTTCTTATTGGGTCTCTGTGAAATTAGATTTCAAGGTATTGAAGTGAGCTTCCAAGTCTTGGCTATGGGTATGGGCCATGATGACAAGGGAACTAAAAAGAGGACGGTCGGGTCAAAAAAATTGTTGAAACATGATAGGTATGAATTTGATAAGGGCAGAGAGAGAAATTGAATGGAACATGTCTCAAATAATGGTGCAACAGGATCTAGACTTTTTTTTTTTCTTTTTACACCTGCAAGTTATACTCCAGTCTAAAGAATACTACAGTGATGAAATTCCTAAATTCTTAATCAGAAAGAAATTTGTAGTGATTTGGCAACTTGAATGCATGAGACATAGTTACGTGGTAATAGATCTTGTTCATTTTGTTTTTTTTTGTGTTCCTCCCCAAAGGTTAGGTATTCAAGGGTTCTATAGACAAGGGTTTTCCCTATGTTGTACTTCTATGATATACGTGCAAGGTCCAACAATAGTACTCAACCCAATATCTCAGGGAACCATCTAAGGAGGCTAGACCCTGCCCTTATCCATACTACCCTACTACCCAGGTACTAGAGAGTATCTTACTGAGTGTTGTTCTCAGTGGCACTATAGCAGTTAGGCATCCGATTGGTTTATCTAAAGAGTTCTTCAGGAAATCTAGGTCGATCCATATACAAGTGTTGTTCGATGCGTTAACACTGAAAGTGGTACCAACAGGGATTACAAGGGTGGCCAACAGATGTGTGCTTAAGTACCTCTTGTATTTTTTGTGTGTATGAATCCCCGACCATGGGTTTATGTGTGTAAAAATAGATCTCTATAGCTTAAATATGTCGGAATACGTCTCTACCCTGAAAAGAAAATTAACCCACAATTTTCTGCCGAGGAAAGTGCTTTGATACCACTTGTAATATTCTAGATATACAAAGTATGCAGAACATAAATAAAATGCTATAAATGGTAGATGAACAACAATATAACCAGAACAATGCCACAATAATACTAAAATGATTCTAGAATAACACCAGAAAGGGAACTTTGATTACTAAGAGCAATGTTCACTTGCCTCTTCGAGGGGGCAAACTCCAATAGAGTAGAGCTCTATTACGATAATATCCAAGACAAAATTTCTCATACCCTCGACTCCTATTTATACTAAATATGTCTATCAAAAGAACCATTTAGAGAAAGATCCTTCTTGAAGTGAAAGATTCTATTAGGTCTTATTACATTCGACTTACACTTCCTTATTGCTAAGCCTTATTAATATTGACCGTTATTACATCGTAATATATTATTCTACCTATGCGAGGGGTTAGGTCCCTAACACCACACAAAGCTCAAAGGGTGAGAAGCCTCTAGAGGAGTGGGTGGACCTATTATAACTTTGTTGAATGCCATGTATATAAGAGTCCCACTGCTTGTTTTTAGAAAAGTAGTTGTGAAGAGAGTGGACTAGAGTGCAATTGACAACATGTGTTTGGCCATCATTTTTGGGGTGAAATGCGATGGAGAAACAGATTTGTCATCCAAGAGAAGACCATGGAGTACACTAGAAGGTACTAACGAAGCAAGGGTCCCAATCCAAAATGACACTACCAGGTAAGTTGAAATGGGGCCACACATGATGGAAAAAGAGGTTGGCAATTTTCACCGCAGTTGTAGTTTTTTTACACTGAATGAACAAATCCATCTTTGAGAATCAACAAAATACAACCAAAATAACATCATACTTGGGAAATGTGGTAGGGGTCACTCAGAAATTCCATGGAAATGGATTCCCATGTACTAGAAGGAACTGGTAGAGGCTGGTAGATGTCATGGAGACAATTATATGGCTTATTTTGTGAATAGAGGGAGCAAGTACAAATGAATTTTTCCACCTATTTAGATAGTGTTGACCATTAGAAATGGCATTGGATATTGAGGATGGTTTTGGTTTTTCCAAAATTCTCACAAGAGGAAGAGGTGTGTGCTTCATTGATTAGAATGAGTCAGTCTTTAGTCTGCGACATGAATAACTGATTAAGTTTGTAGACCCACCCTTCATGGATGGTGTAGTCAAGAAATGGATTCTGGTTGATGACTGTAGGTTGTTGCAAAGCATGCCATACTTCTTTGAAACATGGATTTGTAGCATACACGTCCTTTCATGCATCATATGTTGCACAAAAACCTTCTAAAATGTGCATATCCTTCATTGGTAGATGTAATATCCCCAGAAATAATTAATTATTAAAGTATCTATGCACTTAGGAATTTATTTTTGTTTTTGGCAAATTTGAATTTGGAAAATTATTCCCATTTACGGAAATTCCAAATTTTGAATCTGATTAATTGTAATTAATTATTGTGACTGTTGGGAAAATATTTTATTTTCCCAACCAACTCTTTGACTGTGACACTTGTAAGAGACAAATATTTTTGATATTAATTACTCAAGGAAAAATGGAACAGATAGGTTGAAATCAGATGACCATGACTCCATGAGTGGGGAACAGGCTTGAACTACCTCAGGGCTGAATTTTACAAGTGGAAAATGAGGAATTTGGCCATTTGCATCCCTTGCAAATCAGGGATTTGTAGAGCTACGAAAATTTCCATGGGGGAAAAGACCTAGGCACTAGATGCTTTTTCATATACAACATATGGGAGGAGGTAGGACATTGCATAGTATGATGCGGAAAGGATATCACTTGATGTTATGAGCACTTTTCTGAGTGTGAGGCAAGGGGAATTATCTGATTTGAAAGAGGACTATAGTGAAAGAGGAGCATTGGAGTTCCCCCTTATGAATTCATGGCCAGGATAGGGGGTGAATGGAGCAAGTATTTTGTTTGTTATGTTCTATGGTTGGGTGGAACTTGGTTGTTCCATTTTTTTTCCCATCACTTTGTTCAGATATGTACATCTACTTATTTTCTTGTTGAATTGTTTTATTGATTAATAGCTGGTAGAATAAAATGAATTATAGAATAAGCCTTTACAGTTTGATTTTATTCATTGAGTAAAGTAATAAATCTACTGTGTGTGTTAGTTATTAATGAAGTTGAGTTATGTGAAGATACATGTATACCTAGGATATGAAGTCAAGCTAAGTGAAATAGAATTATAGCTTGGAAATTTCAACCGTTACCATGTATGCTTATATATATATATATATATATATATATATATATATATATATATATATATATATATATATATATATATATATAT
>ML800239.1:166477-238463 GCA_009831015.1 Picea engelmannii | reverse complement strand
TTAAAAGTTTTGATAACCCGAATAATTCACACAGTACCATGTCTGTCACACAGAGGCGTTTATCTCCCTTTTGATTTTACTTTTGATATTCTATTTATGTTGAAGGAAATATAATAGACAAGTTTTGAAACACGAAAGTACAAAAAATGAGAACTTTTAAATAATTACTTGAATTAATTTTGGAGTCTGAATTATTTACACATAGTGGAATCATATGGCTATTATGATCCCTGCACAAAGTATGAGTAATTCAAGTAGACTTAGAGTAACAAATCCTATTACCAAAACTTGACACGGTAATGAAGAAGCCTCACAAAAATCCAAAAGAAGATGTTTGTGACTATACATCGTATGATCCGAGGGTGTAACAATTTTTCACAGTAATTCTTTACGAACCCAACAAAATATTCCCTTAATAAAACAATAATATTAATGCAGCCATGAATTGATTTGAATCATAATGATATCTGAAATGTATATTTTCAGAATCATGAATCAATAGTTCATAATTTGGAAAGACAGAACTGTGTTTACCTACGAAAAACACTTTTGTAAACAATAAAAAAGAATGGAAATCGTAACATTCATATTGCAAGAAATAATCTTTTTGAATAGAATGAAATCGCTTCCTTAATACAGAGGACTATTTTCAAGTCAAAATACCTAGACAGGAATGTATAAAACATTTAGAGTCATGGAAAGAATCAAGCTAGGAACATAACCTCTACCGAGTAGAACCAAAGGGTAATCACACAGTACGAGACATGGAAATTACAGTAAGTTCGACTAATATTTTTAGAAACTAAACTCTCATGATGTCATATTTTCATTCCTTGTTGGGTTGTTAACACAAACCTAAGCTTCCTACGAAGTTTTTGTAGAGGTGAAAATATTTGTTGCAAGGTTTAAGTATTGAGACCTAATATCAGGAATAAAATGGAGTGAAGACAAACCCCAGGCATTAAAGGACATGCAACAAACCTTTAAGACTCTAATGCAAAACTAAGAAAGTCAGAACCAGTAAAGAAAGAAGAAATAGATGGGGATGGGTGCACCCTACAAATCACAGAGAAATCAAAATTAAAAATATAGAGATTGGTTTACCTTGCATAGGGTAACATCCAACCAGTAGTCACCCCTATCCGTTTCTTTTTTCCCAATATGAGCCCAACTACAAGATTCGGGCCATGTTCACCGAGTCGAATATCACATGGGTTAGCACTGGAGCGTTTTCTCAAAAGGAATAGAGCCAATGGAGAATGAAATAATAACCCTAGAAACCCTTTCGTGAGCTAAGTAATAGCGATAGTTACGAATATTGTACCTTTTCATGTGACAGAAGGGATGTGGCATGTTTTGCATTGGACACGGTGGCTGAGCAACAACCCTCAGGAGGTACCCTTACAGGTATCCATTAATAGACTAGATAAAGGTTTTAATTCAGTGTCTGACAAGTCCCTCATTCGACTTCATATCAAGTTATTGCAAGGTTAAGACAACCCAGTTAGGGCGCGACTATACCCAGTTGTCATGCCCAATCTCTCATTTAATTAAGGTCTAACCATCTAGTTTTTTAGTGGTAATGAATTCAGGAGGGATGATTGTTATCATTTGGGTTCCTTAACGATGCCTAACCATCAACCATATTCAATATTGTGTTATTAGTGGTCAGATGTTTAACCACAAACTTTTTTCACAAAGTCTGTTACTTAGACAGTTAAAACAAAATGTAAACCCACCATTAAATTAAGGCCTCTGATATTTCGATAAAGGTGTAACCATTGTTGGAACCTGAATTCGTATACATACTATATGATATAAGTAACGTTTATGCCTAGGAATGGTTGTATTGCTAGTGGGGTTTAATAAAACAAAACATTAATAGCATGCTTAGAGATGGGCATAATTCTAGTGGGGCATTAATAGTATAAATGTTAATGTTATGCATGAAGTGGGTTGCAATGCTAGTAGGCTTTAACAAATATAACAGTAAGGTTTATGCATGGAGATGATTGTGATGTTGGTGGAGTTTACTAATGCAAACGATAAACCTTTATATGTATATTAGCAAATAGAAAGGTTAGTAACTGAGAGACTAGGGTATAACAAAGCTATCCCTTAACCTTTATATATATGATTACTGTGCAGTATGGAATAAATCAGTGATAAAATATTTTATAATGACATTTGGTTGTATCAATGAAGTGGTGCACATAAACCTTGTGAAAGTCAATAGTGACAACAACTACCTACTTACAATAACTTTATCTCTTTCGAAATAAATTGTTTGAAGAGAAAGGAGATTTAATGTCCCTAATTTTTTTATTATTATTTGGTAATTTTGGGGAACATTAGATATGGTATCAAAGAAGAGGTTACAATACTTGAACCTTAAACAAGGCCAAAATTTTTGTTTAGTACATACTTTTATGTTTAATGAAAAACTAAAAAAAATGCTTACTGTTACAAACAAACAAAAAAATTATTTATGTTGTGATAATGGAAGCACAAAATGGAGAGGAGATTAGAATTGAAGAGAGTCCCGAGAAAGGACCTCCTAAAGAACCTAGGTTGAAGACTGAAGGAATTTTCAGCTACACGGGTTTTGGAAAGAATGAGGAACCTTATCCTGGAACTGCAATTTTTCAAGGCAGATAATGAGATTCTGAAAAAGGCACATGAAGACCAACATGAAATAAATGAAGTACTCTTGTGTAGCATAGTAACAAAAAATATCCCAAAATAAAATGACAAGGAGGAAGAGGTCAACAAAAGATCCTCCAAAAATTTTGGCCCTGAAGTACTAAACGAGAACAATTCTTCTGAAGGCACACCATCAGTAGAAAATAGAATAGCCATTGGAAGGAAGAGGAAACAGATGGACCACCTAGAGGGGGAATTTAAGAAAATCAAACTGTCCACCTTTAATGGAGAATCCGAGACAGGGGAGGAGGCTAAAGCATGGTTACTGTACATAAAAAAATATTTCCATATCTACAATTATTCCAGCAACATGAAGTTCAGAATGGCCATTTATAACCTGAAAGGAAAGGTGAGTATATGGTGGTCGGACTGGAATTTGGCCAAGGGATTAAAAGAAAAATAGATGCAATGGTCGGATTTCAAGAAATATTTTAAGAAACAATATTTATCAGAAAGTTATTATGAGAGAAAGATAAAATAATTTATGAGCTAAGACTCGGTCAAATGACTATGGATGACCTGATAAACAAATTTCTGGAACTATTAAGGTTTGTTCCTTATAAAATGGAAGACAAAGTAAAAATCCAGCGGTTCCTAAGATACTTACCATAGTCCTATAAGGACATAGTTAAATTTGACAACCCCAAAACCTTGAGTGAAGTTTTTAGAAATGCTAGGATGTGTTATGACCAATACAAACAATGGTATGAACTTCGCAAGGCTTGGAAAGATAAGAAATAGGACATAATGAACCAGTAAAGGAAAGGCTATCAACCAGCCCCTTTTCGGAATGCAGCAAAGAATTTCCGAAGGAAATATTTTCACTCCAATAACCAGAACACCCAAGGGGGAGGTAGACCAGTGTTTGCATACAACCCTAGGGAACCAATAAAATGTTGGGAGTGTGGATAACCTCACTTAAGGAGGAACTATCCACATTTAACTTCAGCATCCAGGACCACAGTTCACAACCCGCAAGAGGCCTCTATCGTGGGAGATGTGGGAAGAATTGTGTACATGATCAATGCAGTTGTGGATGTCCCACAAGATGACCACCAATCCACTATAGTGGAATTTGAAGGTAAAGTTAATAATAATCATATTTCTTCTTTAATTGATCTGCGAGCCACTTTGAGTTACATTGCTCCTTGGGTAGTGGATTCAAACAAGCTTAAGAAAGTAAAGCATGTAAAATCTTGGCTAGCATAGCTAGAAACAAGAACAAAAAGAAAAGTAACAGATCTCATTTCTGATTGTGAATTCTGTTTAGATGGCCAAAACACAAATTTAAATCTGAATATTCTACCATTAGGGTCTTATAATATAATTATTCGAATGGAATGGCTAGAGAAGCATAAAGAAATTTTGGATTGTTATGAAAAATCACTTACTTACAGAGATGAAAACAACACTATTAGGATAGTACAAGGCACGTGAAAACCAATCTCAGTTAGGCAGCTTTCAATAATGCATTTTATGAGTAAAGGTTGTCATATTTATGCTATCCAAGTGGAAAATATGTTGGAAAAATAAAATAAACCTATCCTAGAAGATTTTACTGTCTTACATGAATTTAGTGATTTGTTTGTAGACAAAATACTTGAATTGCCCCCAAGAAGAGAGACAAACTTCTCTATCGATATGCTACATGGATCAGCCCCTATATTTAAGACACCCTATAGAATGAGTTTACCTAAATTAACAAAGTTAAAAATTCAACTACAAGAAGTGTTGGACAAGGAATACATCAGACCAAGTGTCTCACCATGGGGAGCACCATTCCTTTTTGTTAATAACAAATATGTAACTCTAATATTATCCATTGATTATAAACACTTAAACAAAATGACTGCTAAGAACAAATATCCCCTACCCAGAATCAATGATCTGTTTGACCAAGTGGGAGGGGCACAAATTTTTTCTAAATTAGATTTAAGATTTGGTTATCACCAGGTCAGAATAAAGGATGAAGACATAAGTAAAAAAACATTCTGAACAAGGTATGGACATTATGAATTTGTAGTTATACTGTTTGGTCTCACTAATGCACCAACAACGTTTATGTGTTTAATGAATAGCATATTTAGTGAGTACCTGGATAATTTTGCTTAGGTATTTATTGGTGACATTCTAGTGTATTCGAAAATGGAATAAGAACACAAAGAACATTTAAGGATAATATTGCAAACATTAAGAAAACACAATATGTATGCAAAATTTTACAAATGTGACTTTCACCAAAAGAAAATACAGTACCTAGGACATGTAATATCTGAAGAGGGTATTACAGTCGACCTAGAGAAGATAAGAGCCATCATGGAATTGCCTATCCCTAAGGATGTAGCAGATATCCGGTCATTCATGGGATTCGTCGGGTACTACCATAGATTTATAGAGTGATTCTCTAAGATTGCATAGCCTATAACATCCCTATAGAAAAAGGGAACCAATTTTGTTTCGTCTCAGAAATGTCAGGACAATTTTAATAAGCTAAAAGAAATGTTAACAGCCACACCCATTTTAAGGGTAGCAGACCTGGATAAAGAATTCACAATCTGTGTGGATGCGATAAAAAAAGTTTTGGGAGGTGTCGTAACTCAGGAAGGGCACGCTATTTGTTACGAGTCACGAAAACTAAAAGAGCACGAATGAAACTACGTCACTCAGGACTTGGAATTAGCACCTGTAATCCATGCATTAAAAATGTGGCGACACTATACAATGGGCGAAAAATTTATGTTGCTAACTGATAACAATGGTGTGAAATTCGTGTTTAGTAAACCAGATATTAACACAAGGAAAGCAAGATGGCTTCCCTTCTTGAGTGAATTCGATTTTGAGGTAAGACACATCAAGGGTAAGGAAAACAAAGTGGCAAATGCCTTAAGTAGAAGAATTCATGGGTTGTTTGAGATAAACATTATCAGGGAAGAAAGCGACATTGAGCAAAGGATAAAGTTTGCAAGTAATAATGATGAAAAATATATCAAAACAGTGGAATATTTACAAAACAATGCAAAAACATTAGATAGAACATATCTAAGTTTGGACAAAAATGGATTATTAAGATTCAAAAACAGGTTGTACATACCACATTTTGCTAAATTAAAGCTAACAATTTTGGATCAAGTACATAAGAAGCCATATTCTAGTCATATGAGATACCAAAAAATGGTAACAACATTGAGGAAGTTGTTTTATTTGCCTGATATGAAAGGCAAGACAAAAAAATACTTATCTAAGTGCCTAGATTGTCAACAAGTGACGGTTGAACACTAGCACCCAACCGGCCTGTTACAGCCTCTACATGTCTCAAAATGGAAGTGGGAGACTATATCACTGGATTTTATCACAGGTTTTCCTAAAACTCTAAAACATAATGATTCAATTATGGTAATAATTTATAAAGTTAGGAAGTCTACACATTCTATTCCTATGAAATATTGTTATGAACCTATTAACATTGCTGAAATATTTATGAAGGAAATTTTTAGACTCCATGGTATTCCTAAAATGGTGATTTCAGATAGATATGTCAAATTTACATCTATGTTTTGGAAACAATTGTTTGCAGGGTTGAATACTAACTTGAATTTCAACACCAACTACCATCCACAAACGAATGGGTAGGTTGAACGAACCAACCAAATTGTGGAAGATATGTTACAAATGTACGTAAGGATGAAACCAACTAAGTGGGAGGAATACCTACACTTGGTGGAATTTGCATACAATAATGGTTATTAAACATTGGCTAAGATGAGCCCCTTCCAAGTATTGTACGACAGAAAGTGTACAACTCCAATTAGCTGGGATAACCCAGTTGACAGACTCATGGTGGGACCATAAATACTCTAGGAAATGGAGAATACGGTAAGAAAAGTACAACAAAATTTAAAGGAGGCATAGGACGATAAGAAAAGTACAACATAAGTTGGAGAGCACACGTATTTAAAATTCAAAGAAAGAAGAATTTCATTAAAGATAGGAAACTTTTCAAAGTTGGCTCCTAGGTTTTGTGGCCCCTTCGAGATCTTAGCTCAAATTGGACCTGTGGCATATCAAGTTGCACTCCCGCAAATTTGAAAGTTCATAATGCATTTCATGTTTCTTTGTAAAAAAAAAATATGTTCATGATCCTACTCACATGATCGATTGGAACATGGTGCAATGGAAGTACTTTAGTCCTCAGGAGGCCACTTGGGAATTGGAGGAAGTTTTGCAGAAATCTTATCCAACCCTATTCCAAGAAAGTAATGAACATTGAGGACAATGTTGCACTCAAGGGGGAGAGGATGTAATATCCCCCAAAATAATTAATTATTAAAGATTGTATGAACTTAGGAATTTATTTTTGTTTTTGGAAAATTCGAAATTGGAAAATTATTGTCATTTATGGAAATTCCGAATTTGAAATTTGATTAATTGTAATTAATTATTATGACTGTTGGACAAAGATTTTATTTTCCCTACCAAATATTTGACTATGACACTTGTAAGAGACAAATATTTTTTATATTAATTGTTGAAGGACAAATGGAACAATGAGGTTGAAATCAGCTCGCCATGAATCCATGAGTGGGAAACAAGCTTGAACTACCTTAAGGATGAATTTTACAAGTGGAAAATGAGGAATTTGGCCATTGGTAGCCCTAAAAATTAGGGATTTGTAAAGATGAGAAAATTCCCAAGGGGGGAAATACCTAGGCACTAGATGCTTTTACATATACAAAATATGGGAGGAGGAAATACGCTTCTTAGTATGTTGGGGAAAGGATATCACTTGTTGTTATGAGCATTGATCTCAGTGTGAGGCAAGGGAAATTTTCTGATCTGAAAGAGGACTATAGCAAAAGAGGAGCATTGCAGTTTTCCCTTATGGATTCATGGCCAGGCTAGGGAGTGAACGGAGCAATTAGTTTGGTTGTTGTGTTCTATGGTTGGGTGGAACTTAGCTATTCCATTTCTTGCCCCATCACTTTGTTCATATATGTACATCTACTTATTTTCTTGTTGAATTTTTTTATTGATTAATAGATGGTAGAATAAAATGAATTGTAGAATAAGCCTTTACAGTTTGATTTTATTCATTGAGTAAAGTAAGAAATCTACTCTGTGTGTTAGATGTTAATGAACTTTCGTTATGTAAAGATACATGTATACCTAGGATATGCAGTCAAACTCACTGAAATAGAATTATAGCTTGGAAATTTCAACCATTACCATGTATGCTTTTATATATATATATATATATATATAAGTATAGGCATTTAACTTAAGGAATATTAGCCTGTTGTAAAATCCAAAAGAAATTTTGGAAAACAAAGACAAGATATAAATATATAGAGATTGTTGCATATTTAGTTACACGGAGCTGTATAAAAATATCTAATGTATTCACACAGTGAAGGAGTTGTATCAACTTCTTGAGTTACAAGAGAATTGAAGTATTTTGTATTAAGTAGCTTATATCAAAGACACATAAAATTAAAGTCCTTTTTATATTACAGCAAGCCTAGAGGCAAACTTTTAGTATATATAATACATGTTGTCATAACTGTTTAAATTAGAAATCATATTCATTTAAGGGTTTTCTTCCCTGTTCAAATCTATTCATTCCATGAAGGAATTAAAATACAAGTAACAAGATTATATATGGAACCCCTGTCCAAAGGGGAACACAATAGAGTACCTTAGGGTGGAATCCTATATCATTAAATAAACAGAACCTTATAAATTTAATCAAAATGAGAAGATTTTGGAACTTGAATACATTTCGAGTAAGGCGATCTCATGGACCCTTTTTCTCGGAATGATTAAGACTTGCAAAGGGGTAAACGATAATTAGTAACTGAGTATGGAGAGGAATCAACGAATTTAAGTATTGAATATAAATCGAAACTTTGTAAATAGTGTTAAGAAAAATTCAACGAAATTGAATATTGAATATTCAACGCGTGGATATTACTTAGCTTTAGATTTAGTGCAGGTGATTTTTCCCATTGTCATCGCTGAGCAAAATGTCCATAGGCCCAAAGGGGAGGAGTGGACCCAAAAAATTATGATGGGTACCCTCGCAAGTAAACAGGGGGTCCCATCATTAGTTCGGTAACCAAAAATATTAACCAAATATTATGGAATGTTAATAAGCAAGAAATAGTGTTAAACATTTAATACTTTTGATAACCTGAATAATTCGCGTAGTACCATGCCTATCACACAGAGGAATTTATCTCCCTTTTGATATTACTTTTGATATTCTATTTATGTTGAAGGAAATGTAATAGACAAGTTTTCAAACACACAAGTACAGAAACTAAGAACTTATAAGTAATTACTTGAATTAAGTTTGGAGTCTAAATTGTTTACACACAATGGAATTGTATGGATATTACAATCCCTGCACAAAGTATGAGTAATGTATGTAGACTTAGATTAATGAATCATGTTACCAAAAATTGACATAGTAACGAAGAAGCCTCACAACAATCCAGAGGAAGGGTTTGTGACTATACATCGTATGATCAGAGGGTGTAACAATTTTTCATTGTAAGTCTTTACTAGCCCATAAAACTCTTCCATTAATAAAAAAGTAATATTAATGCATCCATGAATTGATTTGAATCATAATGAGATCCAAAATGTATATTCTCATAATTAGGAATCAATAGTTTGGAATTGGGATAGAGCTGCAGAACTATGTTTACCTACGAAAACCACTTTTGTAAACACTCAAAAAGAATAAAAATCGTAACATTCATATTGCAAGAAATACGCTTTTAGAATAGAATGAAATCACTTCCTTAATACAGAGGACGTTTTTCAAGTAGAAAGACCTAGACAGGAATTTATAAAAACCTTAGATTCAAGGAAAGAATCAATCTAGGAACATAACCTCTACAGAGTATAACCAAAGGGTAATCACATAGTACGAGACATGGAAATTACAGTAAGTTTGACTAATATTTTTAGAAACTAAACTCTCATGTTGTTGACTTTTTCTTCCCTCTTGGGTTTTTAACATAGACCAGAGCTTCCCATGATGTTTTCGTAGAGGTGGAAATATTCATTGTAGTGTTTTAGGATTAAGACCCAATACCAAGAATAAAATGGAGAAACATCAAATCCCAAGCATTAAAGGATGCTCAACAAACCTTTAAGACTCTAATGCAAAACTAAGAAAGTCAGAACCAGTAAAGAAAGGAGAAATAGATGAGGATGAGTGGGCACTACGAATCCGAGAGAACTCAAAAATAAAATGATAGATATTGGTTTACCTTGCACAGGTTAGCATCCAACCAGTAGTCACCCCTATCCATTTCTTCCTTCCCAAGTCGATCCCAACTATAAGATTCAGGCCATATTCACTGAGTCGAATATCACAGGGGTCAGCACTGGAGCATTTTTGCAAAAGGCACAGAGACAATGTAGAATGAAACAATAACCTTAGAAACCCTTCTCTGAGCTGAGTAGTAGTGATAGTCATGAATATTGTACCTTGCTATGTGACAGGAGGGAGGTGGCATGTTTTTCACTAGACACGGTGGTCGAGAGACAACCCTCAAGAGGTACCCTTACATGTATCCATTAATAGACTAGAAAGAGGTTTTAATTTGGTGTCTTAAAAGTCCCTCATTCGAATTCATATCAAGTTATTGCAAGGTGAGGAAAACCCAGTTAGGGTGCGACTATACTCAGTTGTCACGCTCAACCTCTTGTTTAATTAAGGTATGACCATCTGGTTCATGAGTGTTAATGAATTCAAGAGGGATAATTGTTGTGGTTTGGGTTCCTTAATGATGCCTAACCATAAAACATATTCAATACTATGTTATTAGTGGTCAGATGTTTAACCACAATTTTTTTTCACAAAGTCTGTTACTTAGACAGCTAAAACAAAATGTAAAGCCACCATTAAATTAAGGCCTATGATATTTCGATAAAGGTGTATGTATTGTTGGAACTCGAATTCGTATAGATCCTATATGATATAAGTAACATTTATGCCTAGGAATGGTTGTATATCTAGTAGGGTTTAATAAAACAAAACATTAATGATATGCTTATAGATGGGTATAATGCTAGTGGGGGGTTAATAGTATAAACATTAATGTTATGCATGAAGAGGATTGCAATGCTAGTAGGCTTTAACAAATATAACATTAAGGTTTATGCATGGAGATGATTGTGATGCTAGTGGAGTTTACTAATGCGAACGATAAACCTTTGTACGTATATTAGCAAATAGAAAGTTTAGTAACTGAGAGACTAGGGTATAGCGAAGCTATCCATTAACCTTTATATATGTGATTACTTTGCAGTATGGAATAACTCAGTGATAAAATATTTTATAATGGAATTTGGTTGTATCAATGAAGTGGTGCACATAAACCTTCTGAAAGTCAATAGTGACAACAACTACCTACTTACAATAACTTTATGTCTTTTTAAATAAATTGTTCTACGAGAAAGGAGATTTAATGTCCCTAACAATTTTATTTTTTTATTTCGTAATTTTGAGGAACATTACAGTTGACTTAACAAGTCTTCCATCTTATTGGAGGTCTCCTTCTTGTATTTAATAACCAAGTGAAACTATTGAATATACGTTGTGCACTTTAAATGGAAATGTTCTTGCATCTTGATTTGTTAATTGATGAATATTAATGGATGGTGGTTGGTATGGAGGATGGCCTCTTTACCTAGAATATTGTGGCACCATTTCTTTAGTTCTTGTACCAAGCTATAGAATTCCTTATCATTTGTGGTGTATTTGACTTTGGATTCTGTAAGAGTCTCATACTGATATGATACCGGATGACCTCATTGTTTAAGTATAGACCCAATGGATAATTGAGAGGAATTTGTCTCGATCTCAAAGGGTTGTTTCATGTTCGATAGTTTCAGAACAGGGGATGAACATAAATCTATTTTCAATTTACGCTTATCCTCTGGAGTCCATAAAATTTATTCTTGATGTGAGAACTGATGAAGAGGTTGAGCCAGCTGTGAGAAGTGGGAGACAAATTTTCTGTAGAAATTGATGCCCCCCATGAAACTTTTGAGGTCATGTGTGTTGGAGGGTGATTTCCATTTCTATAAATTCTTCACCTTCAAGGGATCTGAGCACACACTTTGGGTATCCACTATGAATCCAATGTACTAGATGAAAATTTGTCCAAAGAAGGACTTATTTTCTTTCACATCCAACTTATGCTCATGCAACAATTCAAGAACTCTACGCACATGTTGCAAATGGTCTTCCCAAGATTGATTGAAGATAAAAATATCATCCAAATAAATAATGACAAAATTACACATGTGTGGTATGAATATGTCATTAATGAGGTGTATGAATGTGGATGGTGCATTAGTCATCCTGAAGGGCATTACCATCCACTCCAAAATCCCAAATTTTCCCTTAAACATTTTCTTCCATGTGTTGGTTTTCTGCATGTCCACTTGAAGAAACCTAACTGTCAAGTTCATCTAAGTGAAGAAGAAAGATCCTTGTAGGTGTTCCAATAAATCCTTGATCTAGTGAAGGGCATATCGGTTTTTAAGAGTAGATTTATTGAGGGAACAATAATGAGTTATGAGGCACCACTCAAAAGTTTCTTTCTTTGGGATGATAAAGGAAAGGGATGCACAAGGTAATGATGAAGGCTTGATGTTGTCACATTCCAGAAGTTGGCCAATTTAGTGTTTAATTTCAAAATCTTCTTGAGGCACAAGGAGATAGGAAGGGGCGTTAGGTAAGGATGTTCCTGGTATGAGTTCAATGGAATTCTCAATAGAGCGTGACGTGGGTAATCCTGTGGGTTGTGTGAAAACATCGACAAATTATTCGAGCAAGGGGAGGATGTCCAGAGTTGTAGGAGTGGAAAAATTATTGGGTTTAACAGGGATCACTAATCACAAGGAGATGAATTTATTGATATTGACTTTCTTAATTGTTTCTTTTCCAGTAAGTGACAAAGTGGGTTTAGGAGCATATGATGTGAGAAAATAGGTGCACCCATCCAATTGCAAATGATATTGGTGGGATTTGGCATGGTATACAATGTGTCGGTCTTGTTGGTGGGGGGGGGGGGGCAGTGAGCAATAAGTTTGGAAAATCCATAGGGGATAAATCACATGTTACTCTATCATGAAACAGACCAATGGAGAAGGTGACAACATAACACCTAGAAACTATGAGGCAAAGGCCGCCCTTTTTTACCCTACAAAGTTGGTAAGGGCTTGGGTGAAAAGTAGTGGGTAGTTGAAGGCATTGTACAAATTCCTGTGAGACGAGGTTCTTTTGGTTGTCATTTTCCATAATGAGGGTGGCCAATTCGTGTTTAATATGGTAATTATGGGTGAAGAGAGGAATAGTATATTTACCTGGTTCATTAGTTGTCATTAAAATGAGGGATGGATATACTTGGTGTGTAGTTTCTTAAGTGTGTGACAGTTGGCAGAAGAGTGCAAATTGGTCTTATGGAAAGAGCAGCAGGGAACATTACAGGATGAGGCGGGGAAGGATTGTGGGCCAAGTAATGGAAAAGTAGGATAATTACAAGGAGTGGATGGTTTGTCTCGAGCTTAAAGAGAACAAAGTCGAGGTACCACCTTACGTTCCAAGACCAAGGCCCGAAGAAAATCCTTGTCCAAGGAAGGACTATAGAACATATCTACTTCATGACAGATGTTTAACAATAAGCCATAATTGAACTTAACAATCATTACCTCTTTTGGATCGATGATGTGGATTTGGATCCACTGTTTGTACAAGATGTCGATGTATCCCTAGATAGACTGATTGGAAAGTTGTCGGAGCTGCAAACATCTAGCGAGGAGGTTCTAACAATAGCATGGTGGGTAGAAGCACTCTCTGAGAGCCTAGAAGAAGGCATCCCATGTCATCATGTGTGGCATCGATTTATCGACTAGTTCACCTCTATCCATGACACATGAATAATTCTCAAGTTGTAATTCCCTCAAGTTACAGACCTACTATTTGAAGCTTCATAAGTTCTATCATCTTAGGACATGTACATAAGTATGTAAAAAGGGTTTGAAACCAAGAATCGAAATTTTCACCGATCATTTGGCCCAAAAAATTTAGTATTTGGAAGTGTGTATCATGTTGTATGGGTGTTGGAGCTCTATGTTGTTGCAGATGAGGTATCTCTTGGAGAGCCATTATTAAATCCTCAACTCGAGCTATGGTCGTGGATGTAGAATCCCCTCTAGATGGCTCTCTTTATGGTAGAATAATTTTCATTCATCACATATGTCAATATGTCACTAGATGTTGCACTGAGAATCATTTAAATCTTGAACACACTGAGAAGGCACTCTATAGCATGAGGAGGGCATACTGGAAGTCATCAGACGGACGTCTATCTGTGAGAAAAAAAAATTGTTGAATGGCCTCTCTTATGAATTTTTTGGTTGACCATAAGATGACTTGGATCCAGGCTATGATACCAATTGATCTACAATTTTATCTGTAAAAACTAAAAATGAAACAACAAAAGTACTGGTAAAAAAGAATATAAAACAATGCACAAATACAAGTACGCAGATAATGAAAGAAGAAAACTCGAAGTGAGAAGTAAATGACCATCTGTTGTATTTTGTTTACAACAACAACAAGAGACTTGCTACTTTATTTTTGACTGACAAGTGATGTTTCACTTTCTATTTAGTTTAAATTCCTAATAAAAAAACATTCTAATTATTTATTAGGAACTTCCCTGCACAACTCAACTCGACAGTTTACAATAGAAATAACTATGGGCACCCTCTCTCATGGCCCAATAATTATTGGCATGCTTCTTGACTTTTAAGGACATGGCAAGTGGTTTAGTCTACGATATGAATGGCTTGTGAATTTTGGGTGTTGAGGGAAAGTGAGAGATCTTGGGATACTAGGAGGGTTGTAAGGATTAGGAAAAGTACTAGGGTTAGGTTTTATTGAGGGATGAAAGATGGTTAAAGGGAACTACTTTCAAACAAGGAAAATTCAAACAAAAAAAAAAAAAGTATGAAAAATATATGTTGAAGAAATTTGATATGGTAGATTGTAAACTAGCCTCCACTCTAACTGCTCATGGAATTGTGTTGTGTAGAGATGATGGTCTTGAAATTGTTGATGAGGCAACATAAGTATTGTTGGAAGTTTGATGTTTCTAACCCACTCAAGACCTGATATTGCTTATTCAGTTTCTCTTGTTTCAAGATACATGATAGAGCCATCTGAAATACATATGAAGGAAGACAAGACCATTTTGAGGTATGTGAAATGAAATTTAAATTTTGGTATTCATTACTACACTTCTAAAAGGTTTAATCTTGTTGGATTTAGTGATTCTGATTGGGGAGGTAGTTTGGATGACTGAAAGTCTACATCTGCTAATTGTTTCTCCTTTGGTTTGAACTTGATTACATGGATATCAAATAAGTAAAGTATATTTTCACTTTCATCCACATAAGTAGAGTATGTTGCAGTCAACTCAGCAAGTACACAAGCATTATGTGTTAGAAAAGTTATAGAAGAAATTAGAGAGAAACAAATTCATCCTACACTGATATTTTGTGAAAACACAAGTGCCATCAAATTAGCCAAGAATTTGGTCCATCATAGGAGGACAAAACATTTTGATTTAAAGTATCATTTCATTAGAGATTTGGTGCAAAAGAAGCAAGTAGAACTAAGATATATAAAGACTCAAGAACAAATTGCAGATATTTTCACTAAGGCATTTGCATTCGCTAAAGTCCAATTTTTGAAACTTCGAGATCAGATTGTGAGCCCTCTCAGCATCAAGGGGGAGTATGTTGGTAATTGATGCAGTCTTGTCAATCATCTGACATGATGCAATCTATTTGCAGTTTTCTTTTTTGTCGGTTAGTGTTTAGATATAGATTGTATGACTAAATAATGCATGCAAAATGCATGAGTAGTTTTCTAAAATAAATTTTTGTAAGCATTCAGTCAGGAGAAACTAATTGTTTTTTCTATGAGGCTATGTATTTTTATAAATATCAAGGTTGATCACAGTGAACGCAACCTTTTTGTGAAACTACGTGAATAATAGTTCTTTCTTCTTTCTATGATATTGTGATTTAATCATTTAGTATTTACTATATTGTTATGCTATTCAATTGAATGATTATCTATTCCATAGATAGGCATTCATAGATCGTTCATTTGGTATCAAAGGTGGTTGGTGTTTTAGGGTAATCATGTCAAACTCTAATTACTTTCCCATTCCAGATTTTAATGGAAGTGATTATTATTATTAGTGAATCAAGATGATGATATTTTTGATAGGGAAAGATCTATGGGATATTGTAGAAATGGGTTATGCATAGAGATAATATTATACCACTCTTACTACAAATGATAGAGTAGCTAAGAAGGAATCTAGAAGGAATAATACTCAAGATTTATTTCATATTCAAATTTCTCTTGATAAAATCTTGTTTCCAAGAATTGGAGGTGCAAAGACAACAACGAATGCCTGGAAGACTCTACAAAAAGCTTACCAAAGTAGTGATGAATTCAAAGTTGTCAATATACAACATTGAAAAGAGAATTTGAGAATTTGAAGATGCAAGAAGCTGAAAATGTAAGTGATTATTGTGTGAGAGTAAAATATATAGTCAATAAGATGGCTACTCTTGGAGAAATTTTGGACAAAGAGGTTTTGATTAAAAGGGTGTTGAGGTCTCTAACACCAAGGTGGAAAGATGTTTCCATAATCATTGAAGAAAGAAAGGATTTCTATACTCTTCAGTTTGATTACCTAGTTGGATCTCTTATGTCTCCTGAAGAAAGATTGATAGGCTCATTTGGAGAAAGTGGCGAGAAATATTTTTCTTCAAAATTGCAAATTACAAAGAATGAAGATGCCAACACTAACAAAAAAAGAAACCAAAGCCAAGGTAGAGGTCAAAATCAGAATTATCCAAGAAGAAGAGGTGGTTCAAGAGGAAGAGGCAGAGGCAGATTTGATAAAAGAAATATCTAGTGTTATTATTGTAAAAGGTATGGTCACTTTGAAAAGGATTGTAGATTAAAAGAAGGTAATAATAAAAATGGTGTTGATTATGCTCAAGAAGGTGATGAAGCCTCTCCAAAAAAATTATTTTTATCTTATGAAAAAGATGAAAATAACACTAAAGATATTTGGTATTTAGATTCAGGGTGTTCTAACCACATGTGAGGAAATAAGAAGCTATTTTCTACAATGGATGAGAGTTTGGTATCAGAGCATTGGAGGTTTCTGAAAAAGGAGCTATGGAAGTTCATAATAAAGAAGGTATGAAAACTGTTAAAGACATTTATTACACTCCACAATTAAAGAATAATTTATTGAGTGTTGGCCAATTGTGTGAGAAAAATTATAAGGTGGTGTTTGAAAATCAACAATGTATAATTTATGATAAGAATAGAGGTAATAGGGTGGTTAAAGTTGTGCCTATGTCAAATAATAGGAAGTTCCCATTGATGTTTGGAGAACATAACAACTATCTTGTCAATATGGAACATGAAGAAAAAAGTTGGTTGTAGCATCTCAGGTATGGACATTTGAATTTTCATAGTATGAAGTTTCTAACATCAAAAGAATTAGTTTACGATTTGCCTAAGGTTAGAGAATGAAATGATATTTGTGAAGGATGTGCTAAAGGAAAGAATGCAAGAGATAAATTTTCAAAAGGAAATGCATGGAAGGCCCATTATCCACATCAGTTAGTTCACTCACACATTTTTGGTCCTATACAAACAAAGAGTTTGGGTAAGTCATAGTATTCTATTACTTTTATTGATGATTACTCATGAAAGTGTTGGGTTTATTTTTTGAAGACTAAGGATGAATCTATTAATACATTCAAGGGGTTTAAAGCCCATGTGGAAAATGAAATAGGTTGCAAAAATCAAGTGCTTAAGGACTGATGGTGGGAGAGAATTTTGTTCAAAAGATTTTCAAAATTATTGTGATATGAATGGAATCAAAAGACAACTCACCAGTTCTTACACACCTCAACAAAATGGAGTATCAGAGAGGTAAAATCATACAGTGGTGGAAATGGAAAGAACTATGTTACAAACCAAGGGATTAAGCAATTCTTTTTGGGGTGATGCAGTTGCTACACCTATATATATTCTCAATCGATGTCCCACAAGTGCACTTGATATGATGACTCCATATGAAGTGTGGTATGAAAAAAATCCTAATGTTAATCATTTTAGAGTCTTTGGTTGTGTATCCTATGTCCATGTAGTTGATCAAAAGAGACAAAAGTTAGATCCAAAAAGTGAGTCATGCATTTTTTTTGGATATAGTGAACAAAGTAAGGCTTACAGGTTGTATAATCCCCTCACTAATAGCATTGTTGTGTCAAGAGATGTAATTTTTTATGAAGAGGGAGTTTATGGTCATAAAAAATGCCATGATGATATGTCTAAATCTATTTTGGATAGGGATATTATTGATGATATTGATAATGATTAGCCCACAAATATTTCAGTTTGAAGTGCCTCAAATCCACCAAGTAGACCCTCATCTAATTCTTTAGTTCCAAGTGCAAGCCCAACACCAAATTCAAGTTCTACAGGGAAGGTAAGAAGATTAAGTGACATTTATCAAAAGAGTAAAAGTCTGGCACATGAAGAAAATCCAATCTAGGTGAGACATTAAATTTTTCTTTACTTTTCAAGGTTGATTTTGAGCCATCATATTTTGAAGATGAGTGTACTAATGAGGTTTGGGTGCAAGAAATGCAAGAAGTAGATTGATTCTATTCACAGGAATAAGGCTTCACACAGAGGTATTGAACTGATTATGAAGAAACATTTGTACCAGTAGCAAGATAAGAGACTGTTAGAATGATGATTTCATTCGCAAAAGAAATGGAGCATTCATCACATGGATGTGAAAAGTGTCTTTTTGAATGGGTACTTATAAGAATAAGTGTTTGTGTAACAACCACAAAGTTTTGAAGTGCAAGGAAAATAACATCAAGTATAAAAGTTGAAGAAGGATTTCTATGGCCTCAAGAAAGAACCAAGAACATAGTATTCTAGGATTGATGGATATTTTAGGGAGAGTGACTTCAATAGAAGTAAAAGTGAACCTACACTTTACTACAAACAAGAAGGTAATGATATTCTTATTGTAAATCTATATTTTGATGACTTATTATATATGGGTAGTAGTTCTAATATGAAGGATGAATTCAAAATTGCTATGATGAATGAATTTGATATGAAATATTTGGGTCTCATGCAATATTTTCTGGGTATGGGGGTTTATGAAAATGAGGATGAAATTTTCATTTGTCAAACAAACTATGCAAAATATATGTTGAAGAAATTTGATATGGTAGATTGTAAACCAGCCTCCATTCCAACTACTCATGGAATTGTGTTGTGTAGAGATGATGGTGCTGAAATTGTTGATGAGGCAACATAAGTATTGTTGGAAGTTTGATGTTTCTAACCCACTCAAGACCTGATATTGCTTATCTGGTTTCTCTTGTTTCAAGATACATGACAGAGCCATCTGAAATACATATGAAGGAATCCGAGAGGATTTTGAGGTTTGTGAGAGAAACTCTAAATTTTGGTATTCATTACTACACTTCTAAAAGGTTTAATCTTGTTGGATTTAGTGATTCTGACTGGGGAGATAGTTTGGATGACTGAAAGTCTACATATGGTAATTCTTTCTCCTTTGGTTCAGGTTTGATTACTTGGATATCAAAGAAGTAAATTATAGTTGCACTTCCATCCACAGAAGCACTATTGTAGACAAACAAATTCATCCTACACTGATATTTTGTAATAACAATAGTGCCATCAAATTGTCCAAGAATCCAGTCCATCATAGAAGGACAAAAAATTTTGGTTTAAAGTATCATTTCATTAGAGATTTGATGCAAAATAAGGAAGAAGAACTAAGATATATAAATACTCAAGAACAAATTGCAGACATTTTCACTAAGGCAGTTGCTAAAGTCCAGTTTTTGAAACTTCCAGATCAAATTGTGAGCCCTCTTAACATCAAGGGGGACTATGTTGGTAATTGATGCAGTCTTGTCAATCATCTGATATGATGCAATCTATTTGCAGTTTTCTTTTTTGTGGGTTAGTGTTTAGAGATAGATTGTCTCACTAAATAATGCATAACATACTCACGATGGGCCATCCTACTCCATAACATACTCTCCCAAAGCTATCATACCACTTTGTAACATCCCCAACCATTTAGTATAGGCCATGCTACTCCATAACATACTACTCTAATACAAATTTGCTCAGTAAAAACTTGAAGTCATACCACACAACTTAAATCAGCCGGAACAACATTCCTCACGTGTAGTCGATTCACAATCCGCAAGCAACTTATGACTAACAATGAATATCATAAATTGTACACCCATGTCATTCAAGCAGCTAATAGAACACAACAAATAACAAGAAGTATTATGGACATGTATGAAGACTACCTCCACTTTGAATGCAATTTTCATAATTTCTTTTTTTAATCAAGGATACAAAAAAAGGGGAACAACAATGCTTCAATTATTCATCACGGAAGACGATATCTAGTAGGACATAGAAGAATGATGCAAATACCTTAAGCCTACATTTGATGAAGAGCTTGAGCATCCTGAGATGTGAACCAAAAGGCAATAGGAGAGAAAAAGGGTAGAAGAAACTCAACGGAAGGACAAGGAATTGATCGCTCAACAAAAACAGAGGATACACTTTGAGGAAATTTCAAACAACCCATGGGCCTGAGGAAGCATATTGATGCATACAGGGAAGATGATGAAGATAAGGAGCCTAAATGGAAGAAGACAGAAAGAAGAATAGTGCAGATTCCACCTTTGAGTATATTGATCACACAAATCAACCTCGGTTCACGACCGAATCCTAATGACCAAATAGACACTCAAACACCCCTGCTATAGGGTCACCCTACACCCATCGAGGAGGAGAAACCCTCGACGTCTGTTAAGAACACATTGGAACTCGATTAATGTAGCAGTAAAGGGTCAGATACCAGCATGCCAACAAATGCAGAAGGGCATATTTCTGCACTTGTCCCAAGACTTTTCAATGACATCAAAGGGAAAATGGTCATATAGAAGATCATCCCAAAAGAGGTAATGAACAAATTCTACTCATTGTGTGGAAAATTAACGAGTATTTCACAAGGCCTGAGTGCCAACATAGTAGATGATAGTCAACAACTCTAGTTCCAAATCACCAAGCAAAAGTACCAAGAGATGAGTGTTTCAATTCACTCCATTGGCCGTAATGACTTTTGAATCCTCCAACACTTACCTAGAATTGGCGCAAGTATATTTAGAAGGCCTACACACTTATACGGATGAAATTATAACCTAAATGTGGGATAGGCATCGGGATCTCAGTTTATATTATGAACAAATACAACAAAAACAAGTACAAAAAATCATCTTGCATCGAGACACCCACGACCAGCTTCACCAAGAAATAATGGTCTACAAGGATATTAAGTTGCACATAAAGAGATGAAGGTATTTCATACATTGAAAGTCACTCTCCACTCCTCATTGATTATCATAGTCGAAATATTTTTTGAACAAGTCCTTCATAAAAAAAATGCACTTTGAACCCTCGGCCCCACAAAAACTTGGCAAGGTTAAGGAGAGATTCAAGTATCTGGAAATGCAAAAGATTGAGCTCCAAAAACCTCCAACAAAGAGTCAAGAATTGAAATATAAAATAGGGATGGCGAAAGAGAAATTAAAATGGGGGAAAGAGTTGAACATAAACTTTACAAGGGTGGTCAAATGTAGTTTCAAGCTCTAGACACACCTCCACACACATTATTGATGATAAAATATAAGTAGCAAGAATTTTCCTCCCGACCCTTCATTGAATGAAAAGAGTCCATGGCATTTATTGCCAACAAGCTTCGATATATTCAATCATCGTGCACCAAACAACAAGTGGTATTAAGAATAATACTAGATCCAATCGACAAATACCAGTTGTATTAAAACCTGTAACATCCCCAACCACCCATGCAGGGCCATCCTACTCCATAACATACTTTCACAAATCTTTGATACCACTTTGTAACATCCCCAACCATCAGTATAGGCCATGCTACTCCATAACATACTCTAACAAAGATCTTATACCACTTTGTAAAGTCCCCATCGAACATAGGATGGGCCACGCCACACCACCTCATCTTGTGCGGCTCTAAATCCAACCAAACTATAACATCCCCAACTTGCTACTCAGTAATGCTACTCTAAAGTTTCACTGCATAGATTCTACTATAATACAAGTTCAAACCTTCAAGGAGAGGAAACAAATTACTAACTGTGCACACCAACATATTGATCGCTCTGTGCACACAACCATCTGGGTGTCACCACCACTTTTGATTTCACTATCTGCAGGGTCTATTCCTCATACACACACAAGAATTCCATCCTCTTGGTCCACAAAGGCTACAATATTATGCACCAACCACTCAATCCTATTCCATGATGACTCATTACAAAAATAACAAGTTTAACTTAACAAGCTAAGCTACCATCAACTAATATACTTATGCACAACTACAAATATGGGATATAAAAAATATGTTTACATGTAGAAGAAACATTAAAAATAATAACACCAATTTTTTACGATCTTCCAAAGAAGGAGATCTAATAGAGAAGGTGACCAAACAAGCCATTTTCCATTAGTTGACCAAAACTCAACAGGGGCGCACCATGCGTTTGGATAACTAAGAAATGGAGATCCAATGACAGGATGATATGAGAGTAGCCAAGAGGATGGGGCTATCTCAATGTGAGTCTTGGGGATCAAAGGGAGAAACTCAGTGCAACCATAGAGGAGGGCGCACTTACTTCATCATGGTAATGGAAAAACCAACAAGGGTGCAAAAACCAAGTTGGTGCGCCCTCCTGTCTGCCTCAAGAAACTTGCAGAAATGGACTTTCCCCTTGAGAGATTGGTTAGCTAACAGAGTAATATCGATCTCATATGTGGAAGCATGCCAAATGGAGTAGCGAGGGTGCAACCATGAAGAAAATCCCACTAGCTAACCCTAAGAATGACCCAAAAACGAAAATGCAGCAAAACATGAAGTAAAAACTCAGACAACAAAAACCAAGTGAGACAAATAGTTTATTTGAGTCTCGGTTCACCTTATATACATAGGAAACCATTTATTTACATATGCATAGTTAAATTGCATCAAAATGTGAAATGGGTCAAGCTTAGTTGACTGAATTGTGCAGCCAAGGTGAGGGTTCCCCTAGGTGGCCTCCTTGGCCCAATTCCTCCCTGTTTAGATCTGGAAGCATCCCGGCTTTCATGAGAAGGTGGGGAAACTTGTTGTGCAATACTTCAGCTGTGATCCACTTTTCCTGAGATCAATTTTGGTCTTGGTGGGTGTTGAAATAATGTAACTGCAAAGAGCATTCTTATTATTTTGTTATTAGATTAAATCCCCATTGTGGATTAATCATGTCATTACTATTATTGGATTAAATCCCCATTGTGGATTAATCATTATTATTATTATTGTTATTAGATTAATCCCCATTGAGGATTAATCATGTCGGTTGACGCAGTCACGCCCTCAAGCACGTCCGCTCACAGGATCTTCCCTTACGACGACCCGAAGAACTTTAACGTTCCTCTATTTCCCTATCGGGCAATCTACACCAATAGAACTCTTCGCGTGATCGCCTCTCTTTACTTATCGGGCGATTGGACTTCGCAAATTCGTGAATCCAATGGTTGAGCATTGGTTCCATGAATCTCTGAAACCCGATATACTAGTCAACACTGACCTTTTCCCTTTTGCTATCAGGATTTCTTCTATCGCGATTTCACCACTCGCGATCTAAAACAACTCACCTTACCAATTCCAAAACCCCGATACGTCGAACCTCCGATGCTCTTGCGAGTTGACTTTCAATGCTCCCTTCACACCATTGGCATTTCAGATTTCACAAGATCGCAAATCCGGATGCTATTGTATAGGGACTTCTCGCTGTGAAACCCCGATAACTCATGCCACCTGTCTCCCACTCTAACCCTTGTGGCCCCCACACTATCTATTGACTGTTGGGATATCGCGTTTCACGATTTTTTGATTTCTGCTACAATGTTTACGGAGTTACAACCCACGAAACCCTGATACATGACTCCACGTGTAAATCCAATGACCCTTGTGGCTCGGATCAACGGCTCTGCCCCTCCTGAGCTTTGAACCTTTTGGGAATACTCAGCATATCTCCCTTGCACCTCTGTGAGATCTAACGGCCCACGGGATGTCACAATTTCTCCTCAAAGAATTCCGACCGTCCGTTCAACTTTTGAGAAATCTGCGAAATGACTAAGTGCTCCTCCGCGGAACTCGCCCACCTGCATGAAATATTGCAACGCTTCTTGAACACTCCATGGCACAATCTTCCTGTGCTTCTCCTTGGCGAAGTACTCGAAGGTCCTATACCTCTTGATATTTACCAACTCTGAGTCCTTCAGAGAACCTTGCACGCACTCCTTGCGGCAGACTTTCAACAACTTCCAAGTGTTGAATCTTCGACTTTGTGCACACCTGCAATAGCAGTATTTTAACCCTTGCTCAGGTTTGCAACCCTGAAATTCACTCGGCCTGCGCACTCCTTGCATGGCTCCTGTTCCCAAATGCACCTTTGGGTGAATGAGAACAAAAGATAAACTACCTGAGCCCCTAGTTAACGCACTCCTTGCGGACACTTCAACTGCACTCCTTGTAGGAACTCTAGCTCAGATAGAGAAACAATTGAAACTCATTCCTTCTTCCCTTCAAACTTCAAACTCAACCATGAAATCATATACACAACATATAAAGAAAATGTGTAACAGGAAGCAAACATTCATGAGCATATCATTTAGCATCAATACACAGAGAATAGACACAAAACCATGAATTTGAATCAAACTCTTCTATTAATTCAAATGTCTGTACATGGGTGTTCTTACACAGTTCTCTGCATGCTCTTTCTCTTATTAGCAATGCTCTCTTGACTAATGTTAGAATAAACAATGAGGGTGTCTATATCCCATTTCCCTCTTGCGCTCTCAAATAGTCTAATCTAGAATTAAATTCTATCTACCTACATTAACTATCTTAAATTCCTCCTACCTACTAAGGATGAGAGCTAAAGGCTCAAGGTTCGATTACATTATACAAGTGCACCTCATCTTAATGGATCATTTAAGATCACACAACAACTTCAAGGTATTTTTAAAATTTGTGCTGGCACTTTTCCAACTATCCTTTGGGCTTCTGCGCTGGCTCGCTTGATGTTGGCAATGCTCCTGCATCATACTCCCTCGCTTGAAAATTTTCATGGGTTCCTATCCATGAGATCCTGCATGGTTTGTCCATGCTTCTGTATCTTTTCTTCAGTCTCCCAACTGGCATATTCAACTGAATGATTCTTCCACTTGACCAGATACTCAAAGTATTCTTTCCTCCTGGTTTTTTTGCTGACTCTCTTGTCCAGTATGTGCTCCATCTGGGACTTATCTGCAACTGGAATCTGCTTTGTCCACTAGATTATTGGCTGCTCATTTCCAGTGTTTGTTTCCTTAGCTCTATATGCGTACAAATCTGAGATATTGAATATCGGAGAAATTTCGATCCCATCGGGTAATTCAATCTCGTAAGCATTTGCCACACATTTCTACAAGACCCTGCATGGTTCGATTTTCTTCACCTTCAGCTTATTGTACGTTCCTCTCGGGAACCTTTATTTCCTCAAATGTTCTAGAACCAGATCACCAACCTCAAACTGAAGTTGTCTTCTATGTTGATCTACCCTGCATTTATATTCTTGGCTTGATTCCAATAATCGTTGCTTCACCTAGCTGTGAAGTTCGTTCATCGCCTCTGCGAATTCTTCTGCACTAGTGCTCCTAGTCATAGTTTGTTCTAAATCTCTCAGTTCATAAATTCCTCTCGGCTGTATGCCATAATGATGCAGGAGCATCTCTCCATGTAGCCAGCCAACCAGCCAGCCACGTCAGCGTGCATGCATTCAAATGATGAAGGGAGGCGCAACCTCATTTAATATTTGTATTGAATGTAATTTAATGTCTTAGGTTGGTGAGCCATGGAAGCGTGCCTTTGTGTAGGCATTAGATAGGATCGTCTTTAATGCAGATCGACTGAGATCTAGATCTAGGTGCTGGACTAGACAACCATTGATTGTAATTTATTAGAGTAGGTAGACCTGGAGGGAAGCGCTCGATGAGCCCCTCAGGTAAAAGAGATTTTGATATCTCATTTTGAGTCAGTAGAGTTAGAGAGATAGGATGGTTGTATGAGAGAGTCGGAGAGAGCTCGAGGAACACCATTGTAAAATACAGGCATTTGCCATTGTTAATATAACATAGCAGTTTTTCCTGCATTATTCTGTCTTATATGCATGTCTGTGTGTGTGTTCCATATATATGTTGTGAATGTATACTGTAGTTGTGCATTCTACAGGAGTTTGTTTGATTCAGTATTGGGAGGTATTTGAGGCTTCATAACAGGAGGGTGTGACAGAACGCTGAGGGTTCTGAGGGCTGGTGCACTAAGGATGCATTTTTTGAACTTTGAGGAGTCAGACAGAGACATGCTGAGGCACAGAGGCTAAACTCAACAATTCAAGGGGAAGACCTGTGAGGTTGTTGAACACCTCAAGAGGCAAGGCTGTGTATATGAAACACAGTTGTAGACAGAACTTGCTGAAAGTTCTGTAGAGCTCTGCCAAGTGGGCATTGAGCATGTGTATAGTGGTGCATAAAGGAAGGAACTCTACTGTGATTTCAAAGGAAACAGAGTCAATGATGATTCTGGAAATCTCTGCTAGGAGGTCATTGAGAAGGTGCAAAGAGTGCACAGAAGGAACCCAGAACTACTGAATGTTCAGAGGAGAAGATACTCCGCTAGGAGGGCGTCGAGAAAGTGTGCGAGCAGGCATAGGAGAACATAGAGCTCTTTGAGTTCTGCCAGTTGAAGGAAGAGTCCAAGGAGGATCTTCACTGGGTTTCTGAATACCCAAAAGGCTCAACAAGGAGGGTGTTTGAGAAAACAGATAGCCAGGAAGGCACTTTATTCTCCGTCTGTGGAGAAGAAGGACAAAATTCCTCGAAGGGGCCTGAATATTTATGCAATCTCAGAAGAGATAGCACGTTGTGTGCACATGAGAAGACTCTGTAGGAGAGAAAACGTCGGAATCCTTTAAGGATTCAAGGAGAACAAGCTCAGAAGGAATAGCATCATGGAGAATACACAGCGAGGCTCAAGGTTGTAGAGATCACAGAAGAAACAGACCAAAAAGTCAAGGCCTTTGAAACTTGAAATTCTTCCAAGAACGGGAAGGAAGAAGATGCAGGAGCTCAGGAGTAGCAGCGACAGCCATTCGATTGTAGAAAAAATGATCTGGACCGCTGAGGAGTTCACGTCCAGAAGGAGCTTAGGAAGGGCACAGAGCAAGGAGGCTGACAGCATCAGACCTCACAAAGAAATCCCATAAGTCATTGGATCGGGAAGAGTTGCACTGAGATTAGCCTTTGGGAGAGGAGCGTACAAGGAGGAAAGAATCTGAGCCATCACATCTGAATATATACCCGACAGCCGACGGATCTGCAGAAGCTATGAGGAATTTAAGCCCTCGTAGACAAGAGGAGAGAAGCCCTGAGAAGATCGGAGTCATCCATTGGCAGAGCGCACATGGCAAAGATCGAAGGATCTCGCAAAATCGGGAGTTCATAGGATAAGAGCCCAAGCTTTGGGTACTCAAATTCATGAGGACGCGAGGTGCGAGGAAGCGAAGTGGCGAAGTAGCGAGGAGATATGGACCGTCCATTTGAGAGGATGCGTGGCAGAGATCGAGAGATCTCGTGAACTCGGGAGTTCGCAGGTTGAAGGCCCAAGCGTTTGGTATCCCAAGTCATGAAGACGTGAGGGATGAGAAGGATATAGTTGTTGGATCTGGATCGTGGAGAACTGTTGGATCCGCACGTGGCATCGTACATCGGAGCCTCGGAAGAAAAGGTTCGAGAGTTTGGTCACGGGGATCACGAGGTCGCGAGGAGCAAGATTCTGACCGTTGAGAGGACAGGTAGCCATAACAAAGTGGCAAGTGGAAAACAGGTGGCATGAAGACCTCGGGATCTCGCCGCGAGAAGTCCCGAAGTGTTGGTGTTAGGATTCGCGAGTGGCGAAGGCCCGAAGTCTCGACGAGATAAAAGACCTTTGAAAAGTCAACTCACGTGCGCCTCGGCACTTCGGCACATCGGGTGTCGAGAGTTGGAAAATCAAGGGGTTTATATGGTGAGTCGCGAGGCCGCGAGGGAAGTAAGGCCACGGACACGGGAGTAGTGGTCATATGATGGAAGCTTAAGAGGAGGGCTAGTGCATAGGAGCCGAGAGCCCATCGAAAATTCAGGGATCGAGGATTCACGAGGGCAGTGGTTTGTGACAGCGGGAAAGTCCGAAACCCCGATGCCGACAACAATTTCCTGTGGGGAAATTGGTCACGGTCTGGTGCAGAGGCCATGCAGGTTAATGAAGGACTTGTGGATTGGGTTATGTTTTGATAGTGATTCCCGAGGGGAATCAAAAGAGCTATTTCGGCTCAAGAAAGAAGGGATTGAGAACTTTCCTGAGAGAAGGAGAGCGCAACAGGGTATGGTCGCGTTTCTTTGCATCAAGTGGTATTAGAGTGAGTTCTTGTCTGTATATTTCAGGAAAGAGGAGGAAAGAGGAAAGAAAGAGGAAGACAAAGTTACTGAGGACTCTGTAATGATTGTTTGCAGGTAGGCAGCAATCAAGGAGACAGTCAGCAGGACTGTGAGAAGATGAAGCTGGACACACTCAAGATGCAGAGTGACAGTAGCAGATCTATCAAGGAGGCAGATAGACATAGAAAAATGGCTACTGAAGGCCGTAGGAAGAAAAGCAAGGTAGATAAGCTTGCAGAGGAAGCAGAAATGTATAGAGAGCTTGCTGACATAAAGAGAGAAATGGAGGATCTCGAAATGAAGGTGCGATAGAATAAAAAGCCGAGATGGGTATATGAATGGCCCATGTAGAAGCCAAAGGTGAAATGGCCAGTCAGAGAGCTGATGGATAGGAAACAACTCAGACTGTTAAAGAAATGGTTGAGGTATGTTGAAAACCTCAAGGCCACAGAAGAAAAGATGACTTGTCACTGTTGGCCAGAGACTGGGAAAAGTCTCGATGATTGGGATGATGAAGAAGATAAATGGGAATCGTCTGAGGATCTCATAGACTTCCAGGAGGGCAGTGGAAGGTTTCCATATTGCCATATGGGCAAGGGAACAGATATGAGATCGGTTGATGATCTCAAGGACTGCCATGAAGGTAGAGAAGTAGAAGTTCCTGTTTTCCAGGAGGGCAACGAGTTGAGATCAGCTGAGGATCTAACAGACTGTCAGAGGGACATTAAAGGAATTTTGCATTGCCAGCTGGGCGATGATCAGAGATCACTGCGGGATCTTGAAGACAGCCAGGAGGGAAGTGAAAGCATCGAAGACTTCCAGGAGGGAAGTGAAAGCATCGAAGACTTCCAGGAGGGAAGTGAAGACATCTCATATTCCCAAGTGGGCAGATATGAAAATTTGAGACTGTCTGAAAGTCTCATGGACTCAGAGGAGAGTTCAATTTAGCAAGGAGTGTTGATGAAGATGGGATCGGTTGATCTCATAGTCTGCCAGGGAAGCAGCGGAAGCATCCCATATTGCCAGGTGGGCAGGGATGAGCGGATGAATTTGAATCAACAGGTGCAGTTGACAGAGGAAGATTTGAGTCGTGTGATGATTGGGGGAATTTCAATAATCCTACCATTTTCCCAGGAGGAGGCAGAAATTAGTGTTGCAGATGGTGCAACAGCAGAACAATCACAACTGATGATGAATTTCGAAGAATAAGAATTGGTGCAGATGGTGCAGACTGCCCAAGCAGAAGAAAGAAAAGAGAAGGAGCGTTTTGAGGAATGACTCGATGATTTTAGCCAGCAAGCTGAGAGCGTTGTAGCATTGGACCTGACAGCAGAAGAAGAAGCAGAAGACGAAGAAGGGGAGAATGAGTATTCTAAGGAGTGTCTCAACATATTCAGCCAGGGAGCTGAAAAGCAAGAAGCTGTAGCACTGAAGCTAGCAGCAAAAGAAGTCGAAGAGCAAGAAGGTAAAGTTATTACTCCATGGGAGATGGAGCTAAAGATGTTGGAGGATTGGTTGAGCAATCCAGGGCCAGCAAGAGAACTGACAGAATTTGAGCTGTCAGAGAAGAGGATGACTGAACAACAAGTCAGTCAAGGAGAGACTGCAAAGCTGAAGTCTACAGCAGAATGGCAGCTTGAGGCCACAGAAGAAGATGAATATGAAGACGAAGACGAAGAAGATGGCATGGGAGATCATGATAATCTACTCAATGGCCAAAAATTTTTGCAGCTGAGGAGACTACATGAGTAAAACCAGCCACTGGAGCAGCTGGATAAGGTGATCATGGAGATCATGCAGCTGATGTTGAAGTCAGCAGAAACTGCCAGCAAGGAGCATCTGGGCAGAGAAAAGGCAGCAGAAGCAGTAGTGCAGCAGAAGCAGCAGCAGTAGCATCATAATGGAGTAGATGGGAAGATCCAAAGACTCATTTGGGATCCAGGTGGATTTCCAACCCCTTACAGGGGAAGCTCATGAGCAGGAGCTCATGATTTTTACAGCTGTGGAGTATGATGCAGGAGCATCTCTCCATGCAGCCAGCCAACCAGCCAGCCACGTCAGCGCGCATGCATTCAAATGATGAAGGGAGGCACAACCTCATTTAATATTTGTATTGAATGTAATTTAATGTCTTAGGCTGGTGATCCATGGAAGCGTTCCTTTGTGCAGGCGTTATATAGGATCAGCTTTAATGCAGATCGACTGAGATCTAGATCTAGGTGCTGGACTAGATAGCCATTGATTGTAATTTATTAGAGTAGGTAGACCTGGAGGGAAGCGCTTGATGAACCCCTCAGGTAAAAGAGATTTTGATATCTCATTTTGAGTCAGTGGAGTTAGAGAGATAGGATGGTTGTATGAGAGAGCCGGAGAGAGCTCGAGGAACACCATTGTAAAATACAGGCATTTGCCATTGTTAATATAACAGAGCAGTTTTTCCTGCATTATTCTGTCTTATATGCATGTCTGTGTGTGTTCCATATATATGTTGTGAATGTATACTGTAGTTGTGCATTCTACAGTAGTTCATTTGATTCAGGCTTGGGAGGTATTTGAGGCTTCATACCAGGAGGGTGTGACAGAATGCTGAGGGTTCTGAGGGCCGGTGCACTAAGGATGCATATTCTGAACTCTCAGGAGTCAGACAGAGACCTGCTGAGGCATAGAGGCTGAAGTCAGCAATTCAAGGGGAAGACCTGTGAGGTTGCTGAACACCTCAAGAGGCAAGGCTCTGTAGCTGAAACACAGTTGTAGACAGAACTTGCTGAAAGTTCTGTAGAGCTCTGCCAAGTGGGCATTGAGCATGTGTATAGTGGTGCACAGAGGAAGGAACTCTGTTGTGAGTTCAAAGGAAACAGAGTCACTAAGGATTCTAGAAAGCTCTGCTAGGAGGGAATTGAGCAGGTGCAAAGAGTGCACAGAAGGAACCCAAAACTATTGAACGTTTGGAGGACAAGATACTCTGTCAGAAGGGCGTCGAGAAAGTGTGCGAGCAGGCATAGGAGAATAGAGAACTCTTTGAGTTCTACTAGTTGAAGGAAGAGTCCAAGGAGGATCTTCACTGGGTTGTTGAATACACAGAAGGCTCAACAAGGAGGGTTTTTTAGCAAACAGATAGCCAGGAAGGAACTTTATTCTCCGTCTGTGGAGAAGAAGGACAAAATCCCTCGAAGGGGCCTAAATATTTATGCAAGCTCAGAAGAGATAGCACATTATGTGCGCATCAGAAGACTCTGCAGGAGAGTAGACATCGAAATCCTTTAAGGATTCAAGGAGAACAATCTTAGAAGGAATAGCATCATGGAGAATTCATAGCGAGGCTCAAGTTTGTAGAGCTCGCAGAAGAAACAAACCAAAAAGTTGAGGCCTTTGAAACTTTAAATTCTTCCAAGAGCGGGAAGGAAGAAGACACAGGAGCTCAGGAGTAGCAGTGATAGCCATTCGATTGCAGAAGAAAATATTTGGACCACTGAGGAGTTCACGTCCAGAAAGAGCTCAGGAAGGGCATAGAGCGAGGAGGCTGACAGCATCGGACCTCACAAAGAAATCCCGTAAGTCGTTGGATCGGGAAGAGTTGCGCAGAGATTAGCCTCTGGGAGAGGAGCGTACAAGGAGGAAAGAATCTGAGCCATCGGATCTGGATAGATACCCGACAGCCGACAGATCTGCAGAAGATGCGAGGAAGTTAAGCCCTTGTAGACAGGAGGAGAGAAGCCCCGAGAAGATCGGAGTCATCCGTTGGCAGAGCGCACGTGGCAGAGATCGAAGGATCTCGGGAACTTGGGAGTTTGCAGGATAAGAGCCCAAGCTTTGGGTACTCAAAGTCACGAGGATGCGAGGCGAAAGGAAGCGAAGTGGCGAAGTAGCGAGGAGATATGGACCATCCATTTGAGAGGATGAGTGGCAGATATCGAGAGATCTCGTGAACTCGGGAGTTCGCAGGTTGAAGGCCCAAGCATTGGGTATCCCAAGTCACGAATATGCGAGGGATGAGAAGTAGATAGTCGTTGGATCTGGATCGTGGAGGACCATTGGATCCGCACGTGGCATTGTACATCGAAGACTCGGGAGAAAAGGCTCGAGAGTTTGGTCATGGGGATCGCGAGGTCGCAAGGAGAGAGATTCCGACCGTTGAGAGGATAGGTGGCCATAACAAAGCGGCAATTGGAAAACAGGTGGCATGAATACCTCGAGATCTCACCGTGAGAAGTCCTGAAGTGTTAGTGTTAGGATTCGCGAGTGGTGAAGACCCGAAGTCTCAGTGAGATAAGAGACCTTTGAAAAGTCAACTCACATGCGCCTCAACACTTCGGCACATCGGGTGTCGAGAGTTGGAAAATCAAGGGGTTTATATGGAGAGTCACGAGGCTACGAGGGAAGTAAGGCCATGGACATGGGAGTAGTGGTCGTATGATGGAATCTTAATAGGAGGGCTAGCGCATAGGAGCCGAGAGCCCATCAGAAATTCAGGGATTGGGGATTCACAAGGGAAGAGGTTTGTGACAGCGGAAAAGTCTACAACCCCAACGTCGACAACAGTTTCCTGTGGAAAAATTGGTCACGGTCTGGTGCAGAGGCTGTGCAGGTGAATGAAGGACCTATGGATTAGGTTATGTTTTGATAGTGATTCCCGAGGGGAATCAAAAGAGCTATTTCGGCTCAAGAAAGAAGGGATTGAGAACGATCCTGAGAGCAGGAGAGCACGACAGGGTATGGTCACGTTTCTTTGCATCAAGTGGTATCAGAGCGAGTTCTTGTCTATATATTTTAAGCAAGAGGAGGAAAGAGGAAAGCAAGAGGAAGACAGAGTTATCGAGGACTCTGTAATGATTGTTTGCAGGTAGGCAGCAATCAAGGAGACAGTCAGCAGGACTGTGAGAAGATGAAGCTGGACACACTCAAGATGCAGAGTGATAGCAGCAGACCTGTCAAGGAGGCAGATAGACATAGAAAAATGGCTACTGAAGGCTGTAGGAAGAAAAGCAAGGCATAAAATCTTGCAGAGGAAGGATAAATGGATAGAGAGCTCGCTGACATAAAGCGAGAGATGGAGGAGCTCGAAATGAAGATGCGGCAGAATAAAAAGCCGAGATGGGTATATGAATGGCCCATGCAGAAGTTGAAGGTGAAATGGCCAGTCAGAGAGTTGATGGTCAGGAAACAGCGCAGACTGTTAAAGAAATGGTTAAGGTATGATGAAAACGTCAAGGCCACAGAAGAAATGATGACTGGTCACTATTGGCCAGAGACTGGGAAAAGTCTCGATGATTGGGATGATGAAGAAGATAAATGGAGATCGTATGAGGATCTCATAGACTGCCAGGAGGGCAGTGGAAGGTTTCCATATTTCCATATGGGCAAGGGAATAGATATGAGATCGGCTGATGATCTCAAGGACTGCCATGAAGGCAGAGAAGTATAAGTTCCCGTTTTCCAGGAGGGCAACGAGTTGAGATCAGCTGAGGATCTAACAGACTGTCAGAGGGACATGAAAGGAATTTTGCATTGCCAGCTGGGCGATGATCAGAGATCACTGCGGGATCTCGAAGACAGCCAGGAGGGAAGCGGAAGCATCGAAGACTGCCAGGAGGGCAGTGAAGACATCTCATATTCCCAGGTGGGCAGAGATGAAAATTTGAGACTGTCTGAAAGTGTCATGGACTCGGAGGAGAGTTCAATTTAGCAAGGAGTGTTGATGAAGATGGGATCGGTTGATCTCATAGTCTGCCAGGGAAGCAGCGGAAGCATCCCATATTGCCAGGTGGGCAGGGATGAGTGGATGAATTTGAATCAGCAGGTACAGTTGACAGAGGAATATTTGAGTCGTGTGATGATTGGGGGAATTTCAATAATCCTACCATTTTCCCAGGAGGAGGCAGAAATTGGTGTTGCAGATGGTGCAACAACAGAACAATCACAACTGATGATGAATTTCGAAGAAGAAGAATTGGTGCAGATGGTGCAGACTGCCCAAGCAGAAGAAAGAAAAGAGAAGGAGCGTTTTGAGGAATGACTCGATGATTTTAGCCAGCAAGCTGAGAGCGTTGTAGAATTTTAGCTGACAGCAGAAGAAGAAGCAGAAGATGAAGAAGGGGAGAATGAGTATTCTAAGGAGTGTCTCAACATATTCAGCCAGGGAGCTGAAAAGCAAGAAGCTGTAGCACTGAAGCTAGCAGCAAAAGAAGCCGAAGAGCAAGAAGGTAAAGTTATTACTCTATGGGAGATGGAGCTAAAGATGTTGGAGGATTGGTTGAACAATCTAGGGCCAGCAAGAGAACTGACAAAATTTGAGCTGTCAGAGAAGAGGATGACTGAACAACAATTCAGTCAAGGAGAGACTGCAAAGCTGAAGTCTGCAGCAGAATGGCAGCTTGAGGCCACAGATGAAGATGAATATGAAGACGAAGATGAAGAAGATGCCATGGGAGATCATGATAATCTACTCAATGGCCAAAAATTTTTGCAGCTGAGGAGACTACATGAGTAAAACTAGCCACTGGAGCAGCTGGATAAGGTGATCATGGAGATCATGCAGCTGATGTTGAAGTCAGCAGAAACTGCCAGCAAGGAGCATCTGGGCAGAGAAAAGGAAACAGAAGCAGCAGCAGTAGCATCAGAATGGAGTAGATGGGAAGATCCAAAGACTCATTTGGGATCCAGGTGGATTTCCAACCCCTTACAGGGGAAGCTCATGAGCAGGAGCTCATGATTTTTGCAGCTGTGGAGTATGATGCAGGAGCATCTCTCCATGCAGCCAGCCAACCAGCCAGCCACGTCAGCGCGCATGCATTCAAATGATGAAGGGAGGCACAGCCTCATTTAATATTTGTATTGAATGTAATTTAATGTCTTAGGCTGGTGATCCATGGAAGCGTGCCTTTGTGCAGGCGTTATATAGGATCGGCTTTAATGCAGATCAACTTAGATCTAGATCTAGGTGCTGGACTAGATATCCATTGATTGTAATTTATTAGAGTAGGTAGACCTGGAGGGAAGCGCTCGATGAGACCCTCAGGTAAAAGAGATTTTGATATCTCATTTTGATTCAGTGGAGTTAGAGATATAGGATGGTTGTATGAGAGAGCCGGAGAGAGCTCAAGGAACACCATTGTAAAATACAGGCATTTGCCATTGTTAATATAACAGAGCAGTTTTTCCTGCATTATTCTGTCTTATATGCATGTCTGTGTGTGTTCCATATATATGTTGTGAATGTATATTGTAGTTGTGCATTCTCCAGTAGTTCATTTGATTCAGGCTTGGGAGGTCTTTGAGGCTTCATACCAGGAGAGTGTGATAGAACGCTGAGGGTTCTGAGGGCTGGTGCACTGAGGATGCATATTCTGAACTCTGAGGAGTCAGACAGAGACCTGCTGAGGCACAGAGGCTAAAGTTAGCAATTCAAGGGGAAGACCTGTGAGGTTGCTGAACACCTCAAGAGGCAAGGCTCTGTAGCTGAAACACAGTTGTAGATAGAACTTGCTGAAAGTTCTATAGAGCTCTGCCAAGTGGGCATTGAGCATGTGTACAGTGGTGCACAGAGGAAGGAACTCTGCTGTGAGTTCAAAGGAAACAGAGTCACTAAGGATTCTAGAAAGCTCTGCTAGGAGGGAATTGAGCAGGTGCAAAGAGTGCACAGAAGGAACCCAAAACTACTGAACGTTTGGAGGACAAGATACTCTGTCAGGAGGGCGTCGAGAAAGTGTGCGAGAAGGCATAGGAGAACAGAGAACTCTTTGAGTTCTACTAGTTGAAGGAAGAGTCCAAGGAGGATCTTCACTGGGTTGTTGAATACACAGAAGGCTCAACAAGGAGGGTGTTTGAGCAAACAGATAGCTAGGAAGGAACTTTATTCTCCGTCTGTGGAGAAGAAGGACAAAATCCCTCGAAGGGGCCTGAATATTTATGCAAGCTCAGAAGAGATAGCACGTTGTGTGCGAATCAGAAGACTCTGCAGGAGAGTAGACGTCGAAATCCTTTAAGGATTCAAGGAGAACAATGTTAGAAGGAATAGCGTCGTGGAGAATGCATAGCGAGGCTCAAGTTTGTAGAGCTCGCAGAAGAAACAAACCAAAAAGTCGAGGCCTTTGAAACTTTAAATTCTTCCAAGAGCGGGAAGGAAGAAGACACAGGAGCTCAGGAGTAGCAGTGACAGTCGTTCGATTGCATAAGAAAAGATCTGGACCACTGAGGAGTTCACGTCCAGAAAGAGCTCAGGAAGGGCACAGAGCGAGGAGGCTGACAGCGTCGGACCTCACAAAGAAATCCTATAAGTCGTTGGATCGGGAAGAGTTGCGCAGAGATTAGCCTTTGGGAGAGGAGTGTACAAGGAGGAAAGAATCTGACCCATCGAATCTGGATAGATACCCGACAGCCGACGGATCTGTAGAAGATGCAAGGAAGTTAAGCCCTCGTAGACAGTTGGAGAGAAGCCCCGAAAAGATCGGAGTCATTCGTTGGCAGAGCGCACGTGGAAGAGATCGAAGGATCTCGGGAACTTGGGAGTTTGTAGGATAAGAGCCCAAGCTTTGGGTACTCAAAGTCACAAGGATGTGAGGCGCAAGGAAGTGATGTGGCGAAGTAGAGAGGAGATATGGACCATCCATTTGAGAGGACGAGTGGCAGAGATCGAGAGATCTCGTGAACTCGGGAGTTCGCAGGTTGAAGGTCCAAGCATTGGGTATCCCAAGTCACGAAGATGCGAGGGACGAGAAGTAGATAGTCGTTGGATCTGGATCGTGGAGGACCATTGGATCTGCACTTTGCATTGTACATCGAAGCCTCGGGAGAAAAGGCTCGAGAGTTTGGTCACGGGGATCGCGAGGTCGCAAGGAGAGAGATTTCGGCTGTTGAGAGGATAGGTGGCCATAACAAAGAGGCAAGTGGAAAACAGGTGGCATGAAGACCTCGGGATCTCGCTGTGAGAAGTCCCGAAGTGTTAGTGTTAGGATTCGCGAGTGGTGAAGACCCGAAGTCTCAGCAAGATAAGAGACCTTTGAAAAGTCAACTCACATGTGCCTCAACACTTTGGCACATCGGGTGTCGAGAGTTGGAAAATCAAGGGGTCTATATGGAGATTCACGAGGCTACGAGGGAAGTAAGGCCATGGACACGGGAGTAGTGGTCGTATGATGGAAGCTTAATAGGAGGGCTAGCGCATAGGAGCCGAGAGCCCATCGGAAATTCGGGGATTGGGGATTCACGAGGGAAGAGGTTTGTGACAGCGGAAAAGTCTAAAACCCCAACGTTGACAACAGTTTCCTGTGGCGAAATTGGTCACGGTCCGGTGCAGAGGCCGTGTAGGTGAATGAAGGACCTATGTATTAGGTTATGTTTTGATAGTGATTCCCGAGGGGAATCAAAAGAGTTATTTCAGCTCAAGAAAGAAGGGATTGAGAACGATCCTGAGAGCGGGAGAGCGCGATAGGGTATGGTCATGTTTCTTTGCATCAAGTGGTATCAGAGTGAGTTCTTGTCTATATATTTTAAGCAAGAGGAGGAAAGAGGAAAGCAAGAGGAAGACAGAGTTACCGAGGACTCTGTAATGATTGTTTGCAGGTAGGCAGCAATCAAGGAGACAGTCAGCAGGACTGTGAGAAGATGAAGCTGGACACACTCAAGATGCAGAGTGATAGCAGCAGACCTGTCAAGGAGGTAGATAGACATAGAAAAATGGCTACTGAAGGCCGTAGGAAGAAAAGAAAGGCAGAAAAGCTTGCAGAGGAAGGATAAATGGATAGAGAGCTCGCTGACATAAAGCGAGAGATGGAGGAGCTCGAAATGAAGATGCGGCAGAATAAAAAGCCGAGATGGGTATATGAATGGCCCATGAAGAAGCCGAAGGTGAAATGGCCAGTCAGAGAGTTGATGGTCAGGAAACAAAGCAGACTGTTAAAGAAATGGTTGAGGTATGATGAAAACGTCAAGGCCATAGAAGAAATAATGACTTGTCACTGTTGGCCAGAGACTGGGAAAAGTCTCGATGATTGGGATGATGAAGAAGATAAATGGGGATCGTCTGAGGATCTCATAGACTGCCAGGAGGGCAGTGGAAGGTTTCCATATTTCCAGATGGGCAAGGGAATAGATATGAGATCGGCTGATGATCTCAAGGACTGCCATGAAGGTAGAGAAGTAGAAGTTCCCGTTTGCCAGGAGGGCAACGAGTTGAGATCAGTTGAGGATCTCACAGACTATCAGAGGGACAACAAAGGAATTTCTCATTTCCAGCTGGGCGATGATCAGAGATCACTGTGGGATATCGAAGACTTCTAGGAGGGTAGCGGAAGCATAGAAGACTGCCAGGAGGGCAGTGAAGACATCTCATATTGCCAGGTGGGCAGAGATGAAAATTTGAGACTGTCTGAAATTCTCATGGAATCGGAGGAGAGTTCAATTCAGCAAGGAGTGCTGATGAATATGGGATCGGTTAATCTCATAGTCTGCCAGGGAAGCAGCGGAAGCATCCCATATTTCCAAGTGGGCAGGGATGAGCGGATGAATTTGAATCATTAGGTGCAGCTGACAGAGGAAGATTTGAGTTGTGTGATGATTGGGGGAATTTTATTATTCCTACCATTTTCCCAGGAGGAGGCAGAAATCGGTGTTGCAAATGCTGCAACAGCAGAACAGTCACAATTGATGATGACTGTCGAAGAAGAAGAATTGGTGCAGATGGTGCAGACTACCCAAGCAGAAGAAAGAAAAGAGAAGGAGCGTTCTGAGGAACGACTCGATGATTTCAGCCAGCAAGCTAAGAGCACTGTAGCATCGAAGTTGACAGCAAAAGAAGAAGTAGAAGACAAAGAAGGAGAGAATGAGCATTCTAAGGAGTGTCTCAACATATTCAGCCAGGGAGCTGAAAAGCAAGAAGCTGTAGCACTAAAGCTAGCAGCAAAAGAAGCTGAAGAGAAGGCAGGTAAAGTTATTACCCCATGGGAGATGGAGCTAAAGATGTTGGAGGATTAGTTGAACAATCCAGGGCCAACAAGAGAACTGACAGAAGTTGAGCTATCAGAGAAGAGGATGACTGAACAGCAAGTCAGTCAAGGAGAGACTGCAGAGCTGAAGTCTGCAGCAGAATGGTAGCTTGAGGCCATAGATGAAGATGAAGACGAAGATGAAGAAGATCGCATGGGAGATCATGATGATCTACTCAATGGCCAAAAAAATTTGCAGCGAAGGAGACTGCATGAGCAAAGTCAGCCACTGGAGCAGCTGGATAAGGTCATGATGGAGATCATGCAGTTGATGTTGAAGTTAGCAGAGACTGCTAGAAAGGAGCAGCTGGGAAGAGAAAAGGTAGCGGAAGCAGCAACAACAGCATCATAATGGAGCAGATGGGAAGCTCCAAAGACTGATTTGGGATCCAGGTGGATTTCCAACCCCTTACAGGGGAAGCTCATGAGAAGGAGCTCATGATTTTTGCAGCTGTGGAGTATTATGGAGAAGCATCTCTCCATGTAGCCAGCCAGCCAGCCATTGTTAATATAACAGAGCAGTTTTTTCTATATTATTTTGTCTTATATGCATGTCTGTGTGTGTTCCATATATATGCTGTGAATGTATATTGTAGTTGTGCATTCTGTAGGAGTTCATTTGATTCAGGCTTTGGAGGTCTTTGAGGCTTCATACTAGGAGGGTGTGACAGAACGCTGAGGGTTCTGAGGGCCGGTGCACTGAGGATGCATTTTCTAAACTCTGAGGAGTCAGACAGAGACTTGTTGAGGCATAGAGGCTAAAGTTAGAAATTCAAGGGGAAGACCTATGAGGTTGCTGAACACCTCAAGAGGCAAGGTTGTGTAGCTGAAACATAGTTGCAGACAGAACTTGCTGAAAGTTCTGTAGAGCTCTGCCAATTCGACATTGAGTGTGTGTACAGTGGTGCACAGAGGAAGGAACTCTGCTATGAGTTTAAAGGAAACAGAGTCACTGAGGATTCTATAAATCTCTGCTAGGAGGGCATTGAACAGGTGCAAAGAGTTCACAGAAGGAACCCAGAACTACTGAACGTTCGGAGGAGAAGATACTTCGCCAGGAGGGCGTTGAGAAAGTGTGCGAGCAGGCATAGGAAAACATAGAACTCTTTGAGTTCTGCCAGTTGAAGGAAGAGTCCAAGGAGGATATTCACTAGGTTGTTGAATACCCAGAAGGCTCAACAAGGAGGGTTTTTGAGAAAACAGATAGCCAGGAAGGCACTTTATTCTCTGTCTGTGGAGAAGAAGGACAAAATCCCTCGAAGGGGCCTGAATATTTATGCAAGCTCAGAAGAGATAGCACGTTGTGTGCGCATGAGAAGACTCTATAGGAGAGCAGATGTCAAAATCCTTTAAGGATTCGAGGAGAACAAGCTCAGAAGGAATAACATCGTGGAGAATGCACAGCGAGGCTCAAGGTTGTAGAGCTCACGGAAGAAATAGACCAAAAAGTTGAGGCCTTTGAAACTTGAAATTCTTCCAAGAGTAGGAAGGAAGAAGACGCAGTCGCTCAGGAGTACTATCAACATCTGTTCGATTGCAGAAGAAAAGATCTGGACTGCTGAGGATTTCACGTCCAGAAGTAGCTCAGGAAGGGCACAGAGTAAGGAGGCCGACAGTGTCGAACCTCACAAAGAAATCTTGTAAGTCATTGGATCGGGAAGAGTTGCGCGGAGATTAGCCTTTGGGAGAGGAGCGTACAAGGAGGAAAGAATCTGAGCCATTAGATTGAAGGATCTCGCGAACTCGGGAGTTCGTAGGATAAGAGCCCAAGATTTGGGTCCTCAAATTCACGAGGACGCGAGGTGCGAGGAAGCGAAGTGGCAAAGTAGCGAGGATATCTGGACCGTCCATTTGAGAGGACGCGTGGCAGAGATCGAGAGATCTCGCGAACTCGGGAGTTCGTAGGTTGAAGGCCCAAGCGTTGGGTATCCCAAGTCGTGAAGATGCGAGGGACGAGAAGGAAATAGCCATTGAATCTGGATCGTGGAGGATCATTGGATATGAACATGGCATCATACATCGTAGCCTCGAAAGAAAAGGCTTGAGAGTTTGGTCATGGGAGTCATGAGGTCGCGAGGAGCAAGATTCCGACCATTGAGAGGACAGGTGGCCACAACAAAGGGGTGAGTGGAAAATAGGTGGCACGAAGACCTCGGGATCTCGTCACGAGAAGTTCCAAAGTGTTGGTGTTAGGATTCACGAGTGGCGAAGGCCCGAAGTCTCGGTGAGATAAGAGACCTTTGAAAAGTCAACTCACATGCGCCTCGACACTTCAGCACATCGGGTGTCGAGAGCTGGAAAATCAAGGGGTTTATATGGCGAGTCGCGAGGCCGTGAGGGAAGTAAGGCCACAGACATGGGAGTAGTGGTCATATGATGGAAGCTTAACAGGAGGGATAGCGCATAGGAGCCGAGAGGCCATAAAAAATTTGGGGATCGGGGATTCACGAGGGTAGAGGTTTGTGACAGCAGGAAAGTCCGAAACCTTGATGCCGACAACATTTTCCCGTGGGTAAATTGGTCACGGTCCGGTGCAGAGGCTGTGCAGGTGAATGAAGGACCTGTGGATTGGGTTATGTTTTGATAGTGATTCCCAAGGGGAATCAAAAGAGCTATTTCGGCTCAAGAAAGAAGGGATTGAGAATGATCCTGAGAGCGGGAGAGCGCGACAGTGTATGGTCACGTTTCTTTGCATCACATAAACAACCTGAAATGGACTATTCCCTGTGCTCCTATTAACTAAATCATTATACACAAACTCTGCTTGTGGTAATATATTGTCCCACTGGCTGTGGTGTTCCATCACCAGGCTTCTTAGTAAGTCTCCTAGACTTATGTTCACCACTTCTATCTGTCCATCCGTCTGAGGATGATAAGTTGAACTAAATGACAAGTTAGTTCCCAGCTTCCTCCATAAGGTCCTCCAAAAATTCCCTATGAATTTAGTATCTCTGTTCGAAACTATACTTCTTGGTAAGCTGTGAAGTCGAATGACTTCTCTGAAAAACAGGTTTGCAATGTGAGTTGGGTCATTGGTATTCTGACATGGAATGAAGTGTGCCATATTATAAAATCTATCCACCACCACAAAGATTGAATCAACACCTCTTTGTGTTCTTGGCAACCCCAATACAAAATCCATGCTAATCGCATCCCACAACCTCTCTGGTATGGGAAATGGTTGATAAAACCCCGCATTCTTTCTTCTTCCCTTTGAATGCTGGAAAAATTTTCATCTGTCCACAAATCTCTTGACATCTTCTCGCATTCCCGACCAATAATATGACTCGTTCAATTTTGCGAATGTTTTTTCATGACCGAAATGTCCGGCCAATCCTCCACTGTTTTTTTCCTTCAGCAAGTTCTCCTTCATGGAGCATCTCGGAATACACAATTGATTACCCCTGAAAAACAATCCCTCCTGGATCATGTATTTAGCCCACTGGCTTCTATCCCAGAGAACTGGATTCTCAGTTGCTTCATGCACCTCCTTGAAATCCTGATCATCTGTATACATGTCCCTGAGATCATCAAAACCCAATGTTTTGACTCGGAACTCCTGCAACAACAAACTCTTCCTACTCAAAGCATCAGCCACTTTGTTAGCAGTACCAGAAATATGTTTAATCACAAAAGTGAAATTCTGCATATATTCAACCCATTTGACATGTTTCTGATTCAACTTTTCCTGTTGAGTCACAAACTGCAGTGCATGATTATCACTGTACAATACAAACTCTTTCGGTATCAAGTAATGCCTCCATTTCTTCAGTGCTTGGATGATAGCATAAAATTCCTTATCATAAGTGGAATATTTCAAATTTTCTTCATTCAGCTTCTCGCTGAAATATGCTATCGGCCTATCTTCCTGACTCAGGACTGCCCCGATTGCAAATCTGCTTGCATCGCATTTCACTTGAAATGTCTTTTGGAAATCCAGTAACACCAAAACTGGTTGTTCTGTGATCTTCCTTTTTAATAGATTAAAACTCTTCTCAGCTTCCTTAGTCCAGTGAAAAGACTTGTGTCTTTTCTTCACTGTATCCATCATCGCTGCACTAATTCCACTGAAATTCCTGATGAAATTTCGGTAGAAACTAGCCAATCCATGGAAACTTATCACCTCACATGCATTCCTTGGTGATGGCCAATTCTTGATTACCTCCACCTTATCTGGATCCTTCCTCAACTCATTCGTTGAAATAACAAATACCAAGTAAATGAGTTCTGTCTTCATGAATGAGGACTTCTTCATGTTGATAAACAACTTCTCCTGCTGTAGTTTCTGCATCACTGTAGCCAAATGCTTCAGATGCTCTGCCATTGTCTTACTGTAAACCAATATGTCATCCAAATACACAATGACAAATTTCCCGATGAACTCCTTCAGAACTTCATTCATCAACCTCATGAAGGTACTCAGTGCATTTGTTAAGCCAAATGACATAACAAGCCATTCATACAAACCCTTGTTTGTCTTGAATGTTGTCTTCCATTCATCACCTTCTCTCATGTGGATTTGATGATAACCACTTTTCAAATCAATCTTTGAAAAATACTTGGCTCCACTCAAGAAATCCATCAGATCATCCATCCTCGACAATGGAAATCTGTACCTGATGGTTATCTTGTTAATCTCCCTCAATTCAATACACATCCTCTAGCCTCCATCTTTCTTCGGACTGAGTACTGTTGGAACAACACATGGACTCAAGCTTTCCCTGACTAAACCTTTGTCCAAGAATTCCTGGACTTGCCTCTTAACCTCTTCATTCTCTTGCGGCATCAATCTGTATGCGGATTTATTTGGCAAACTGGCTCCTAGTATGAGATCAATATGATGACTCACACTTCTGATCGGTGGCAACAAACGAGGTAATTCATCCACTACAATGTCAGCGAACTCTTCCAGCAATTCCTGAACCTCCTCTGGTAAACCATCCACTCTTGTGCTAGTCAGAACAATCCTCGTCTTTTTGACCACAATGAACTATGGATCCTCTTTCTTCTTAACCTCAGTAAGGAGTTCCTTCCCACTCATGAGAAGTACAGTGTTGCTTACTTCTGGTTTCACCTCCTTATCCTTTATGGGAAGCAACATGTGTGTCCTCCCATTCTTCTCTAGGGTGTATGTGTTCATTTGCCCATCATGAATCACATTCTTGTCATATTTCCATGGTCTACCCAGAAATAGATGAAAAACATCCATAGAAATGACATCACACAAGATCTTATCATTATATCCTCTTATCTTGAATTCAACCAAGCATTGTTTAGTGACAATTACCTGGTGTCCTTTCTGTAGCCACGAAACTCTGTATGGGCTTGGATGTTTAGTTATCTCCAGCTCCAGCTTCTCTACCATCTCTGTAAAAATGATAATATCCATGCTACCACTATCTACAATGACCTTGCATACCTTGTCCTTGGTCTTGCAAGCAGTCCTGAGAAATCTGGTCCTTTGGACTGAACTTTCCACCTCTTTCTCTGGTGTCAAAAGAACTTTTCGCATCATCAGCGATCTTTCGCCTTTAGCATCTTATTCCTCAACATCTCGCCTCTGTTCTTCAACGATGTGAGCTTCTCCACTTTCTTTCTTCTTATCTGGACACTCGTAAGACTTGTGCCCCTTTTTCCACATGTGAAGCATGTGAATACTCCACCTCTTCCTCTTCCTCTGCCTCTAGTACGAGGAAAAGTGTTATTGTCAGCATAATCTCCTCTCTGCTCATTATGTTGTCCTCTATGTTCAACATATGGCCCTCTCTATGAGGTTCCACCTCTCTCAATTCGTTTGCATTTAGGCTCAGACCCGAACTTCCAATTCTCCTTGGGCTTCTGATATTTATCTTGGGCAACTGATTTGCCTCTGGGATGACTTCTGCCTCAGCCCCTCTGACTCTTCTTTCATCTCAACTTCTCCTCTGCTTTCAGAGCCATTTGATAAGCATCTTCCACCATTCGGATGGTTACCACGCTCATTTCATCCTGGATATCATATCTCAGGCCATTCATATATCTGACAACTTTTCCATCATCGCTCTCTGGATGACCTGCCCTGATGTTTAGTTTGTAGAATTCCTCAGTGTATTCTTTTACTGTCATCAGCTTCTGTCTCAGGTTCTGCATCCTCCTGAATAGAGAAATTTGATAATCTCTGGGGATGAATTTCTCTTTCATATTTGTGATCATCCTGTCCCAGCTCTTAATCTTCTACTTACCCTTGTAGCATTTGTCAACTTGTAGTTCATCCCACCATAATGTTGCATGTCCCTTTAATATCGTGACAACATGCTTGACTTTCTTGTCTTCTTCGATGTCTTCATAGTCGAAGTACGTGTCCAGAGCTCTAATCTAGTCTAGAAGCTCCTCTGCATCCAAGTTTCCCTCATAAACTGGAATGTCTATTTTCGCTCTTGCACCCACTCTGACAATATCTCTGATCAAACGTTCGTTTGATGCATCTTCAGCTGCAACTTCTTCTTCACGTTCAGCCTCAACTTCACTCTCAGAATCACTATGATCCCCCGCACTGGCTGTGCATGTTTGCGTAGTCTCCATGTCTTCGAGTCTATCTCGTAGATCCCGCATTTGTCTCTCCACAACTAGATCTGTCATCTGCCTACCTCTTCTTCACGACATTTCCCTATCCTCTATATTGGGTGATTACATGTCCCTTATCCTTGGAAGCATGGTGAATTCTTCTTCTTCTCTACTACAGAAAGAAAAGAGCCTTTCTATGCTCTGATACCAAATGGACGTAGTCGCGCCCTTAAGCACGTCCGCTCACAGGATCTTCCCTTACCACTGCCCAAAGAACTTTAACGTTCCTCTATTTCCATATCAGGAAATCTTCACCCACAGAACTCTTCATGCAATCCCCTCTCTTTACTTATCGGGGGATCAGACTTTGCGAATCCAATCGTCGAGCATTGGTTCCATGAATCTCTAAAACCCGATATACTAGTCAACGCTGACCTTTTCCCTTTTGCTATCAGGATTTCTTCTATCACGATTTCACCACTCGCGATGTCAAACAACTCACCTTACCGATTCCCAAACCCTGATATGCCGAACCTCCAATGCACTCACGATTTGACTTTGAACGATCCCTTCACCCCATCGGCATTTCGGAGTTCGCAAGATTGCGAATCCGGATGCTATTGTATTGGGACTTCTCGTTGTGAAAACCCAATAACTCGTGCCACCTGTCTCCCACTCTGACCCTTGTGGCCCCCACATTATCTCTTGACTGTCGGGATATCGCGTTTCACAATTTCGTGATTTCTGCTGCAATGTTTACGGAGTTACAACCCACGAAACCCCGATACACGACTCCACATGTAAATCCGACGACCCTTGTGGCTCGGATCAATGGCTCTGCCCCTCCTGAGCTTTGAACCTTTTGGGAATACTCAATGTATCTCCCCTGCACCTCTGTGATATCTAACGGCCCACGGGATGTCGTAATTTCTCCTCGGAGAATTCCGACCGTCCGTTCCTCTTTTGAGAAATCTGTGAAATGACTAAGTGCTCCTTCGCAGAACTCGCCCACCTGCATGAAATATTGCGGCGCTTCTTGAACACTCCACGGAACAAGATTCTTGTGCTTCTCCTTGGAGAAGTACTCGAAGGTCCTATACCTCCTGAGATTTACGAACTCTAAGTCCTTCAGAGAACCTTGCACGCACTCCTTGCAGTAGCCTTTCAACAACTTCCAAGTGTTGAATCTTTGACTCTACGCACACTTGCAGCAGTAGTCTTTTAACCCCTTCTCAGGTTCGCAACCCTGAACTTCACTCGGCCTGCGTACTCCTTGCACAGCTCTTGTTCCCAACTGGACCTTTGGGTGAATGAGAACAAAAGATAAACTACCTGAGCCCCGAGTCAACGCACTCCCTGTGGACACTTCAACTGCACTCCTTGCAGGAACTCTAGCTCAGATAGAGAAACAATTGAAACTCATTCCTTCTTCCCTTCAGACTTCAAACTCAAGCATGAAATCATATACACAACATATAAAGAAAATTTTTAACAGGAAGCAAACATTCATGAGCATATCATTCAACATCAATACACAGAGAATAGACACAAAACCATGAATTTGAATCAAACTCTTCTATTAATTCAAATGTCTATACATGGGTGTTCTTACACAATTCTCTGCATTCTCTTGCTCTTCTCAACAATGCTCTCCTGAAAAATGTTACAATACACAATGAGGGTGTCTATATCCCGTTTCCCTCTTTCACTCTCAAACAGTCTAATCTAGAATTAAATTCTATCTACCTGCATTAACTATATTAAATGCCTCCTACCTACTAAGGACGAGAGCTAAAGGCTCAAGGTCCGATTACATTATACAAGTGCGCCTCATCTTAATGGCTCATTTAAGATTGCGCAACAACTTGAAGGTATTTTCAAAATTTGTGTTGGCACTTGTCCAACTGTCGTTTGGGCTTCCGCACTGGCTCGCTCGATGTTGGCAATGTTCTTGCATCATTAGTAATTGTATAAGGACCAAATCCCCTTTATTGGATTGGTCATCAGACAATTACAAAGTGTAGAATAAGAAGTCGGCCCCAACAGTTATAATAGAAGGCCTAGAATTAATTAAAGGTGGGTTTACCCACCCAGAGTGAGAGGTCGACCCTACCAAATGGTGACTCTTCACACGTGCCAGATTGATATAAATAAGAGGCTAGTGCCTCACTTCTAAGACACAATCACTTGCTTATTATCTTATGAGGCAAGCTACAATTGGAAGTTGGAGAGAGGAGAAGAAGGGTGGTGCATCTCTTGGGGAGGACTTTCTGTATTGGTTTGAGTTATCTCTTGAACATTGTATAAGCCATTTATGATAACGAAGTTTTTGCTGGGTTTTCTTCCCCTAGAGGGTTTCCCAGGATAAATGTTGTGTCTCTTGTGAATGTGTATTTCTCAGCGATCTTGTTCTTATTATGCTCTTATCTATTGAAATACAAAGAACTATAATAATGGCATAAACATTTACATGGAGTCAGAGCCAACCTGAAGAAAGCACAATTTGCAAGAGGAAAAATGTCACTGTTACCTTACCCCAAAATTAGGGTTGTGCAAAAGTGAGTATTTTCAGCTCCCTATCATCCTAGAAAGCTGCGCCCTCCCCCAAGGATCAATTTGGCACCTAGAGCGCACCTTTTCAGTGGCTGTATCTCCCGGAAAGTGAAACCCTAGTTTCACAAAAGTACCAGAAGTACCAGAAAACTAGTACCAGAAGTACCAGAAGTACCAGAGTACCAGAAGTACCAGAAGCACCAATCCAGAAATCCGTAGATCAGATTTGACGGGGTAAAATTTGGATTTTCTCAGATCTGAGTACACCAGTCTACTTGCCTCAGCCAAGCGCACCTCCTGGTAAGGTCAAAACTTGATTTCAAGCCTTTCAATTTTTGGTCATTTTTGTTGCCAAAAGTACAAGATGTCTACAAGCACAAAGCTTGTTGAGAAACTAGAAGGCATAGAAAACTTCCGTGCCTGGAAGTATAGGATCGGTCTGATCCTTGCAGAGAATGACCTATCAAGATTTATCAAAGAAGAAGTGGAGGAACCCAAAGATGCCATAGAGAAAACAAAGCATCAGAAGGACTCAATCAGGGCCCAGAGAATCATTGTAGATTCAATCAAAGACCACCTGATTCCGTATGTATCATCAAAGAAAACTCCGAAGGAAATGTTTGATGCTCTAAGAAAACTGTATGAAGGAAAGAACATCAATCAAAAGATGAATCTCAGAACTCAGTTGAAGAATATCCAGATGTAGAAAGGATAAATGATTCAAGAATACTTCTCCTGAATCTCCAAGATAAAAGAACAATTGAAAGCGATTGGAGACACCATCGACGAAGACGAATTTGTATTAACTACTCTAAATGGTCTCACAAGACCTTGGGATGCCTTCATCCAGACAGTATGCGGCATAAAGGAGAAACTACAGTTTGAAAGCCTATGGGAAGAATGCACCCAAGAAGAGACAAGTGTAGCCAACCATGAAGCACTACTAGCAAGGGACGATGATCAAGCCCCATCCACTCATACAAAAGGAGGAAGGAAGAAACCCTACTTCAAAAGGGAATCTCATCGAGAATCACCATCATCAAACAAGTTCAACAATCAAGAATTTCATTCAAGAAATTTTTAGAAGAAAGGACAACGCAAGGGACGAGATCTCTCATCTATACAATGCTATCATTGTGATAATATGGGACACAAGGTGAACAATTGTCCAGTCAGAAGAGAAGAGTACAAGAGGAAGCACAAAAGGCAACATGCTCACATTTCCAAAGATGAAGAACCACCTATGAAGATGATTAAGGACCATGTCTTAATCTCAGCTCTCTCAGGATCTGTATCACTTGGAGAAGACACATGGCTCATTGATAGTGGTGCATCAAAGCATATGACGGGTAAGAAGAATACTCTCTCTTGTATTTCAGAAAAGAATTTTTCTCAGAAAGTAACTCTTGGGGATGATTATCAATATCCCATCAAGGGAATAGGAGAATCAAACTACAAGCTAGATTCAGAGAACTAAATAACAATGAAGGACGTACTATATGTACAGGGCCTAAAGAAGAACTTACTCTCCATATTGGCTCTAGACAATAAAGGCTATATAGTTGCCTTCATAGATGGAGAAGTTCTTATGTGGGATAAGGGAGAAACCTTAAATGAAGCAATCGTCATCGGAAGTGAAGAAAATGGTTTATATAAGCTGAAGGGTCACCTAGAAACTGCTATGACCCATGCCATCGAAAACTCATGCGAACTTTGGCATAGAAGATTGGCCCACATCAACTACAAGGTGCTACCTTACATATGCAAAGTTGTTACAAGTTTACCAGAACTCAAGGTTGCTCAGAAAGGCATATGCAATGGATGTGTGCAAGGGAAGAACATCAAGAACCCTKTTCCAAAGAGGTACATCAAAGAAGAAGGAGCATTGGAACTCATCCATTCAGACGTGTGTGGCCCAATGCCATCATCCTCYATTAGCGGGTATGTATACTATGTATAATTCATTAATGATTATTCTCATAAAAGACTTGGATATATTTGAAGTATTCAACAAGATCAAGGAATTCAAAGCCTTGATAAGAGAACCCTTATGTAAGGAAGATTAAGATACTCAGGTCAGATAATGGAGGAGAATATACCTCAGAAGAGCTCATGAATTTATGCAAAGATGTTGGGATCAAGATCCCCAACAAAACGGTGTAGCTGAATGGAAGAACAGAACCATGTTGAAAGTTGTGAAGATCAAGATCTTCCTATGTGCTTATGGGTAGAAGCAGCAATGACAGTTGTTTATGTTCAGAACTAATTGCCCCATAGTGCACTTGGGCTCAAGACATCGGAAGAGATGTTCACCGAAAAGAAGCCAGAGGTAAGCCATTTCAAAATATTTGGCTGTCCAATGTTTATTTGTATATCGAAAGAGAAAAGAAACAAGCTGGAACCCTCCGGAAAGAACGGAATATTTGTGGGATACTGTGAGGTTTCCAAGGCCTTCAGAATATACATGCCTAGTCACCACCATATTGAAATTAGCAGGGACGTGACCTTTGATGAAGAAGCTACACTTAAGAAATCGAGAAGATGCTAGCTTGAAGAGGTATCTGAAGAGGAACCTGTAAATATCGGGATGACAGAACCCATGAGGGAAGTTCCCAGAGCTGCAGAACCTGTAAGGGAAGTCATAGCTTCCCCTGATGAGGAGACTCCTGAAGATCATGATATCACAGAAGTTCAAGAACTTCCTCAAATGACCTGCTCCCATAAAAGAAAGCCTGCTTGTGCAAGAGAGCTTATTCAATATGGAGAGAAGTATGGTGTTCCAGAAGGAAGCACAAGACAGGTGAAGAAACCAAAGCCATTCTCAAGTTACACGGCTTTGATGTGCAATCTACTTGATGAGGAACCCACATGTTTTGAAGAGGCCATCTAGAAGAAGTAATGGGCAGATGCCATGATAGAGGAATACCGATCCATTATGAAGAATTATGTATGGAAAATTGTTCCCAGAACAAAAGGTAAGGATGTCATACTGATGCAGATGTGTATCTGGCCACAGGAGCAAATCTCTCTTCATAATCGATTCCTTCCTTCTGGGAAAATCCACGAGTGACAAATCTTTCTTTGTATTTCTCAATACTTCCATCAGCAACATGTTTTATCTTGAAGAGCCATTGGGAAGGAAGCGTTGTTGATAGAAAAATCACTTCTGGATGTTGTTTCAGTTTGGGATCAACTATGATCTCGTGGCAGAGTAGGAAGCAATCCAGTATTGCTCTCATCACAGTGGAAGCAGAGTACATTGCTGCATGTTCTACTAGTTGGGAAGCTATATGGCTTCGAAAGTTGCTGACAGACCTATTTGATTTGGATATGAGAGCAACCGCGATTCTATGTGACAATCAAAGCTGTATTAAAATGATAGAGAATCCTGTGTTCCATGACAGGTCAAAGCACATAGAGATCCACTATCATTTCATCCGCGACATGGTACAGAGCAGAGCCTTGAATCTCCAATACATTAGCACAGATGAACAGGTTGCTGATGTGATGACTAAGCCTCTATCTCATGTAAAGTTTGAACACTTTCACGATAAGCTTGGTATTGTTCGAAAGGACCTTCCCTGAAAGGGGGAGTAGATGTATTCCTTGCTTCTGACCTCGCTGTTAGACATAAAGAAAGATGAGTCATGCTTTTGACCTCGTTGTTAGACATAAAGCATGATGTTGTGTGATCCTTGCTTCTAACCTCGTTGTTAGATGTAAAGCAAGATGAGTTATGCTTCTGACCTAGTTGTTAGATGTAAATCATAACGTTGTTGATTCCTTGCTTCTGACCTAGTTGTTAGACATAAAGCAAGATGCGTCATTCTTTTGACCTCATTGTTAGACGTAAAGCATGACGTTGTGTGTTCCTTGCTTCTGACCTCATTGTTAGATGTAAAGAAAGATGAGTTATGCTTCTGACCTAGTTGTTAGACGTAAAGCATAACATTGATGATTCCTCGCTTCTGACCTCGTTGTTAGACGTAAAGTGAGATGTTGATGTGTTCCTTGCTTCTGACCTAGTTGTTAGACGTAAAGAAAGATGAGTCATGCTTCTGAGCTGGTTGTTAGACATAAAGCATGACGCTATGATTCCTCGCTTCTGACCTAGTTGTTAGACGTAAAGCGAGATGATGATATTACTTGCTTCTGACCTAGTTGTTAGATGCAAAGCAAGATTTGATTGACACTGAGCTACTAGCTTAACCACTATGACATTGAGCTAGTGTAGTACTATGATGTTCCAGCCTAGTGTTGTGATGAGGTATCATTTTTACTGATACATGTTTGATGCAGATGATGATAGCATTCTTTCGAGAATGATGATGCTGCTGATGAAGAAAACTTCCGATGACTCGTAAATGTGCTAGACAATTCTTCAAGATGATATTGATGATACTGTCCTCCAGATGCCACTGATGATGTAGACCTCTCTTGCCTGATGCTAATGAAGAATACCCTTCTTGTTAAGGGGGAGTGTTGAAATAATCTAACTGTGAAGAGCATTCTTATTATTTTGTTATTGGATTAAATCCCCATTATGGATTAATCATGTCATTACTATTATTGGATTAAATCCCCATTGTGGATTAATCATTATTATTATTGTTGTTATTATATTAATCCCCATTGAGGATTAATCATGTCGGTAATTGTATAAGGACAAAATCCCCTTTTTTGGATTGGTCATCAGACAATTACAAAGTGCAGAATAAGAAGTCATCCCCAGCAGTTATAATAGAAGGCCCCGAATTAATTAAAGGAGGGTTTACCCACCCAGAGTGAGAGGTCGGCCCTGCCAGATGGTGACTCTTCACACGTGCCAAATTGATATAAATAAGAGGCTAGCGCCTCACTTCTAAGACACACTCACTTGCTCATTATCTTATGAGGCAAGCTGCAATTGGAATTTGGAGAGAGGAGAAGAAGGGTGGCACATCTCTTGGGGAGGACTTTGTGTATTGGTTTGAGTTATCTCTTGAACATTGTATAAGCCATTTATGATAAGGAAGTTTTTGTTGGGTTTTCTTCCCCTAGAGGGTTTCCCAGGATAATTGTTGTGTCTCTTGCGAATGTGTATTTCTCAATGATCTTGTTCTTATTATGCTCTTATCTATTGAAATGCAAATAACTATAATAATTTCATAAACATTAACAGTGGGCTACCAAATACGAAATGTATGCCTTGTGCCTTGTAGAGTGGGTTCGGGTGTCCAGTAGAGTGTCTTTGGCCAATGGGAGTTGGAAATATAGAATGTTGTGCACTGGATGAGTAATGGTGATTGGTTCCTCCAAGAGGGGAGGCTCAAACACCTTCAAGTGATTTACATTAATAAAATTGTGGATTCCCAGTTGTGGTTGGAGATCCAACCTATAAGCATTTTCTCCAATCTTGTTGAGGATGGTATATGGGACATATCTTATTGGAAAAATCTTGTGATGGTTACCTTTGAAGCGCTTCTTATCCAAGTGTAAGTAGACTTGATCCCCTGGTTGAAAGGACATGAATGTCCTTTGTTTGTCATGGCACTCCTTGGCATGCTCTTGAGCTACTTTAAGTGTTGTTGTTACTGTAGTGTGGCATTGTGCAATTTGTTGGATAAAACTTTGTGTTGAGATTTGTTCCTATTGTTGATGGAAAGTACCTGGAGGAGCCCAAGTGAGTGGGAGCTCAGTTGGAGATGGTGGTTGGAAGCCCAAGAAAACTTCAAAAGGTGAAAACCCTGTAGAAGAATGTGTTGCCTTGTTGTAGCTATGTTGTAGAATGTGAAAGTAATTGTCCCATTGTTTGTTGAGCCCAAAGTGAGTTCGAAGAGCATGAACCAAGACCCTGTTGACATCCTTTGTTTGGCCATCCATTTGAGGATGGAATGTAGTATAAAAATTGAGGTGGAACCACAATAGCACCCATATTGTCTTCCAAAATGCTTAGTAAGAAAGAATCTTTGTCTGAGATGATAGTGCTTGGGAGGCCAAAATGGGGCCAGACATGTTGAAAGTAGAGTTCTATTGTTTCTACTACTGTAGTAGTCTTTGTGCATGGGATGAAAAGTGCCATTTTGCTGAAGTGACATATTACTAGACATATTGCATCATGTTTCTTTTGGGTTGGTGGAAGTCCATTGAGGAATTCCATTGATGTTGAATCCCAAGGCTGAGAAGGAAGAGGAAGTGGTCGATATAACCCATGCTTCCAGTTGGATGGCTTGGATTGTGAGCATAATGCACAGGCTCTGATAAATACTTCAACTTGAGGCTACATGGAAGGCCAATGGAAATAGTGTTGTAGATGTTGGATGGTCTTTGTGGTACTAAAGTTGCCCCCATAGTCTGAAGCATGCACCTCCCTAATGAGCAAGAGGCAGTCCTCTTAGTGTGGAACACATAAGAAATTCAACTTATAGAGCCATCCATTCTGAATAGTGTATTTTAGGAAGGGGGTCTGATTGATCACTGTGGGAGTTTGCAATGCCACCCAAATCTCTTGAAAGTCGGGGTCAGTAGCATATTAATCCTTCCATGTGTCATAGGTAGCACAACACACTTCTATAATTGAGAGAACTAGAGTGGGAGGTCATCTTATCAAATCAACCATATTATTAGAAGTGTCTTTCTTATATCAGATGACCAAGTGAAATTGTTGAATATAGGAGGGGCATTTAAGGTGACTTTGTTCCTAAATCTTTGACTAAGAGTTGATGAAAATCAAAGGGTGGTGGTCTGTATGCAAAATTGTTTCTTTACCCAGTAAATAATGCCTCCATTTCTTGAGGGCTTGAATAAGACTGTAAAACTCCTTATCATAGGTACTATAATTTTTCTTTGCCTTAGATAGGGTTTCGGAGTGGTAAGCAATGGGGTGTCCTTCCTGTTTCAGTATGACACCAATAGCATATTGTGAGGCATCAGACTCAATCTCAAAGGGTTGAGAGAGGTATAGAAGGTGTAAGACAGGGGATGAGAAGAGGTCTTCTTTGATATGACCAAAGCGACTAGTTTCTTCTTTAGTCCAGATAAATGTAGCAGAACTATTTGAGAGCTAATGCAAAGGATGAGAAAGTTGTGAAAAATAGGGAATGAACTTACAATAGAAATTGATGCCACCGAGAAATATTTTGAGCTCCCTGGCTAAAGAAGATAGTGTCCAAAATGCTTGGATACGGGATGGATCACGTTGAATACCCTCTCATATGACCACAAAGCCGAGATAGGGAATTGAACTCTGACCAAAATATGACTTCTTCTCTTTGACTTGAAACTTGTGTTCTTGGAGGATTTGGAGAACTTGTCGAACATGTTGCATGTGAGTGTCCCATGTCTAACTGAAGATGAGAATGTCATCTAAGTAGATGACTACAAATTGACCCAAATATGACCTAAAGATGTCATTGATGAGCCTCATGAAAGTGGTTGTGGCGTTGGTGAGGTCGAAGGGCATAACTTTCCACTGAAAAAAGACCAAATTTGGTCTTGAAAGTTGTTTTCCAAACATCATTTGGGTTCATTCGAACCTGATGGTAGCCGGTTGTTAAATCCAATTTAGTAAACCACTCAGCTCCTTGGAGGGTGTGGAGTAACTGCTCAATACGGGGCAGGGGGTAATGGTTTTTTACTGTGGCTTTGTTCAAGGCCTAATAATCAGTGATAAGGTGCATTTTTTAAGTATCTCTTTTGGGGATGACAAATGCAATAGAAGAATAGGGATAAGATGATGGTTGGATGTGGCTAGAGTTGATGAGGTCGGTCAATTGTCTTTCCGTTTCCTCTATTCCTGTTGGGGCCAACTAGTATGTAGGGGAATTAGGTAAAGAAGATATGGGCATGAGGTGAATGGAATGGTCAATGTATCGGGAGGGGGGGAGTCTCACCAGAGATTGAAACACATATGTAAACTCTTGGAGGAGGGGAGTCATTGTTTCATGAAGAGGGTGAGTGTTATTGTTTGGTGTTATTGGGTGCACCAAACAAAGAGAGACACATTGGTTTAGATGTACATGCAAGATTTGTTCTTTTGTAGGAGGGGGTTTGGTTGTTGTTGCGATTAAGATATAAGTGTGGCCTTCTTTGGTAAGTTTGTACTGGCAGTGTTTGGCCTTATAGATAGAATTTCTTTGGGTTTGGTATAGGATACCTAGTAGCAAATTTGAACAATCCAAGGGGGAGACATCACAAAGGACAATATCCTTGAATTGTCCTATGGAAAAAGTGACCAGACAACTCTTAGAAACTAAGAGGCGGGGGCCATCCTTCTTGACCCATCCGAGATGATAGGGTTGTGGGTGGGGAGTAGTAACCAGATTAAGGCAGTTGAAAAGGTCTTGAGACACCAAAATATTTTGGCTTCCATTGTCCATAATCAGTAAAGCCAAGGAGTTTTTAATTTGGTAGTTATGAGTGAAGAGGGGTTGGGTGGAGGAGTTCGAATCTTCATGGCTCATTAGGATCAACGAGGGATCCACTTCTATGGGATTGGCTAGGGGAAATTCTTTAGTATCTTCCACTTTGGGGGGAGCAATGAACTCAGTCATCCGGGTTTTGTTGGTCTTTATATTTTTTAGGGTTCAACAATATGATGAATTGTGTGAGGTAGTCTTGTCGAATGAGCACCAGGGTGTCCTTGTATTTATATTGGGTATGGGATTATGAGCCCGAGGAAGTGGAAAGTGGGCTGAAGGATTGGAGATGGATGGTTGAGAGGAAGAGGGGTTGGTGTAGGGGAGGGACTTAGGAGTATGGCCCCGAGGAGAAACTTTAATTTCTATAGCCAAAGCTCTCTGAAATGCTTTGTCTAAAGTTGGATTTTCAAACAGCTCTAATTCTCGATGAAACTGAATCAATAAACCTGAAACAAACTTTAATATGAGTACCTCTTCTAGATATGGGATATGCAGTAAGAGGCACAACTTGTAGAAGAATTCTATATATCCCTACACTCCTTCTAAAGGGAGTTTTCGGAGCTGGTGCCATTTGATCCACAAAGATTTCACATGCCCGGGTGGGTAGAAGTGATTTCTCAATGCCTCAGAAATTCGAGCCTAAGTTCTGATGGGTTTGGAAGTAGAGGATTCTAGAGAATCCCTAATCTCTATCATGAATGTGGTCTTCTCTTGCTTTGTATCCCACCAGGTTTGTGCAAGTCCTTCTAATTATAAGGCTCCAATCTAGGGATTTTTGTCCTCAGTAAGGCCTGGACATGTATTAAAACAGATGGAGAGGCTACGGATCCAGGAATCCACAATTTCTCCATTGGTTTGACCAACAAATTTGGGTAGTTGGATTTGAGTGTCCAACCAGAAGGGATCTGGATTGTTTTGTTGTTTCTTTCAGAGAAACTCATTGAGGATGGAGGCAATATCTTAGAATGGATTTGAAGTGTTGGAATCTGAGTCTATTTCCAAGGGATATTTTTGTGGAGGCATTATGAACAGGGGGCACAAAACAGAGGGCCATGTTTTGTTGTGTGAACAAAGGGTGCAAAACCCTAGAGCAAAGAAGATGAACTAGTCTAGAGGGAGAGATATGTATTGTTTTAGATCTGTGAAACTCCTCTCTATTGTAGTAGAGATATATGTTCCCTTGGGGATATGATATATGTTGATCCTCTTGCATGAATATGTAAACCCTGAAATGGGTGAAATCTAGACTATTTCATGAAAAAATCCCCAAAAATGATTTTTGGCTCAATCTTCAAGATCATAAGATTTTCCATGGATATCGAGGCTCTAATACCAATTGATATTCTGAATAAGGATATCTAATGGAGAAGGTGACCAAACAAGCCATTTTCTGGCAGTTGACCAAAACCTCAACAGGGGCACAATATGGGTTTGGGTAACCAAGAAATGGAGATCTAATGTTGGGATGATATGAGATTAGCCAAGATAATGGGGATATCTCAGTGTGAGTCTTGAGGATCAACGGGAGAAACCCAGTGCATCCATAGAGGAGGGTGCACTTACTTCATCTCGACAATGGAAAAACTAGCAAGGGCGCAAAACCCAGGTTGGCACGCCCTCTCGTCTACCTCAGGAAACTTGTAGAAATTCACTTTCCCCATGAGATATTTCCTAGATAATGGAGTAATATTGGTATCATATGTGGAAGCATTCCAAATGAAGAAGCTAGGGTGCAGCCATGAAGAAAATCACACTGGCTAACTTTGAGAACAACCCAAAAATGAAAAATGTAGCAAAACATGAAGTAAAAACTCAAAGAACAAAAACCAAGTGAGACAAATAGCTTTAGGAAAAGAAAAGAATGCTTTATTTGAGTCCCAGTTCACCTTATATACCGAGGGAACCATTTACTTACATATGCATAGTTAAATCACATCAAAATGTGAAATGGGTCGAGCCTAGTTGTTGAATTGCGCGCCCAACATGGGCATTCCCCTAGGTGGCCTCCTTGGCCCATTTTATATGAAACAACATATAATAATTAACCCATGTCAATAATATACAAACAAGCGCACAATAAACAAAAAAATTACATTAAGAACAATTATCTTGACTCAAAATTTCTTCATAGCCTTAGACGTTGTTTCTCATAAGCTTTCAACAACAGGTTAGCCTCGAGCTAGGGCTCAACTTCACTTGGCCAAAGGAGACTTTTAGTACCACACTAAGGTGTTAAACTCAACATAATTTCCTAATCCTAGGTGTTTGTGTTTGCAACTAGTCAACAATCCCTCATTCCCCATGCACCTATCGCACCTAAGGAAGTGTGCCCCTTCTCTCCTCAATAGTCCTTTGATTTCCCCACTTCCCTTCCAGGGTTACCAACATCAGGCTAGAAATGAAGTCCCCAAACCATGTGATTAATTCTTAGTGCACTAGGGAATGACTCCCAACAACTCTCACCTAGAGAATATTCTCACGGGTCTGGAAATTACTCCACAACAAGCAATCTCTCATCCAGAGATATTTCTCACAATATGTCAAATCGATTCCTCGACAATAGAATTATGGTTCCCTTCAATATTCTTAGGATAGATAAGGTAATAATAAAAAAAATTCCATACAGTTCGATCCCCCTCTTCTCACAATATCCTACCACATAAATAATAATTCAACCCCCCTTCAAAATATACTAAGGCCAAGAATATATATTGCATTCCTTCCACTCGACACTTCTCACCTTTAGAAGTACTTTTAAGCCACTTGGTAACTCGTTCCCTACCAATGTGATCTTAGGATAAAAACATATCCATAACATTACACTTTTCCAGAAATATTATTATAAAATCCCACCCTTTTCCATTTTTGGTGGAGTAGACTCCCCATGAGGGATGATTTTAGGGGCTAAATTTTTCTCATGGGTTAATTTTCCATGGTTTTTCCCAAAAAAAGATTCACCATTCTAAAAATGATTCACCCAAATTCTATAGGATAAAATTATTTTACCTTGAAAATCACCAAAATTTTATACTAACTATATAAAATTCTTAGCAATTTGAATATTTTTATAAAAATATAGCCAAGCATTTTATAGTTGGATTACGAAGGATTAGTAAGATTCGTCAAGGTTTCTACATTTAAAAATAAATTTCCATCTTTAAAATCATCATTTCCCTCTATCTCTTTCTTTCTGAGTGAGTCGGCATGCAACGATGATATATTCTATTAGTAATCATGATTGTGTTTACATGGATAGCAACACTATGCTATCTACATCTAGTCCCACTAGCCTCATAATAACACAAGCTCTCTAACCTCCATACATATCCATTCATTCCCATGCACTAATCCTAGTGTGTGAAACATAATGCAATGTGCACACTTACCCAGTTGCACGCAACACAAATAAATGTGCATACCTTGTCTTGATAACACTTCTTCATGCACTACTGAGATGTGCACAATACCAACAATTAATGTTAACATATCACTCACCTAAATTTCCATACATTTACCTTTGATAGTCACCAACCTATATGTACAATTACAAAGGATTCCAGAATAGGGAGATTACACAACCAATTGGTAGTGGTACAAGAAATGGTATCCTTGATGTCAAGGATGTATGCACATTGATGCATCAGTAGGAATAAACGTTTTATGATGTTGACAGTCACTTCATGAACTCACGATAACATTCTTGTCAACATCCTATGTCATGACATGAACAAAGTTGTTATCACAAGGAAGAGCCACCTAATATTTTTGCGGACCTGTTGGCACCTAAGGTTTGAATATCATGCATGCCACAAGTTAGTAATGCATGCACACTGAAACATATGCATGGAGAGGATCCATCTGTTAGATTTTTCACTAGCTAAGGATTCACTACACACACCAAACCCATTTTTTTTATGCGCACAAACCCTAGTTTTCTCTATGAGCAAATCCATTTTTATATTGTGTGCAAGTACATTAAAGAGAGTGCATGGAGTCTAAATTTGAGCATATATTTCGATAATTATTGTAATTGATTTTGTAACAACCAAACTGATTTGGTTGATGTTATTCATTAGCTAGTAAGTTAGTTATATTAGATAGTAAGTTAGTTATGATTTCCACACCCCACTAAATATAAGTGGGGATGTATGCGGATATGTAAAGGGTTGAGAAATTTTTAGTAAGGAGACTTTTGATACATTTTGAGTAGAATTCATCCTCTGTGTGTATAATTGGACCTGAATTATGTTGAAATGCATGAATGGAATCTATACGCCTTTCTCTTTTCATTTGATGTGTTATGGTTTGGATATGTGTCTATTTACATTCTTGTTTATAGTAATATTTCAGTAAGCTATGAATGCATGAATGAATGGTTATTTCTCAAGGTTTCATGTATGTGTTCTCCCTTCACACCTTGGACAAGCCTAATGATCTCTATGATTCTCATGGAATCTATGGTGAGACCTTATTTCTTCTTCAACAAAATATTGAATATGTCGATGCCTATGGGGTTTTGTTGGTAAAATCTTAATGAACATTGGGTCATTAACCCCCCAATGAAAGATTAGTCCAATTCACCCTTAGGTACATTACATTCCACCCCCCTTAGAAAAATGTTGTCCTCAACCCTCGTTGAGGGGAAGCACAACCATATACAAGGGTACCATGGATAAGTTTTGACCACAATGTTGAAATAACCAAAATAACCAAGGTTCCATGTACAAGTACTAGCAACCATGCTGAAGTAGTCAAGTAGTCACATATGATCCACTTTAAATCTAGGTCCCATGTCCAAGTGATCATTTTGAATCCCCTTTGAATATACAGGAACTCAATAATTGATTGAAAATGGTTCTCCAAATGAATGCTTAAGATGAGTGTTCAAAACCATATCTTCACTTCCCTTCATGAGGTTCTCTTCATAAGGTGGAGTAGAGTCATAAAATAGAAGACAAAATAATTATCATCCCAAAATTGACAACTTCCATATACCAATCATCACACTCACGATCCATATATTTCTTGTTTATTCTCATCATTGATGAAACAACATATGGTCATAATAATATTGGAAGGTTTATTTCATAATCATTAGGAAATTTCCATTTTGCAGATCCATTAGGGTTTGAGAACAGGAATTTCCAATGGATTTAATGAAAAAGATAATTATTTGAAGCACAACATATAATATACCAAATAAAACCTATGAAAATATTCTATCGAATGAGGATGGTTTGATGAAAATATGAGAAACGAGTCAAAATATAGTTTCTATGTAGTCTACCCATCCATCATAAAAAAAGATTGAAATAATTGATTTTAAATTGGTTGTATCTTGACCTCCTGAACCCTGATTGAGACTATTATTTCATTGAAATGAGTTTTTTACAAAGAGGATCTCATATCTACAATTGGTTTGGGAACAAATTTCACCAAATCCTATAGAAATTGATAAAAGTGTCCCAAACAATTTTTTTTTTGGTTTGCTAGTTTGTTCGTGACCTATGAGACTAGCTTGTGGCCAAGAAAACGCGACTCAGGGGCATCTAAGTCATCAAAATCACCAGGGGATCGCACCGAGCCTGAGCCGCACGAACTCTTAACATGGATGGATTTTTTTCTCTTTGCATGTTTGGAACCAACGACTTTGACATCACAGAGATCCTTAACAACACACTCCATCACCAACTGTCCTACAACTTGGGGATATCCCAAACCTCTTTTTTCATTCCTTTGAAAATCTGCAAAATGAAGAATATTATTTCTTTATTAGTAGATGAGGACCATGTTGTTATACCCAATAGAGATGATATGAAGAGGGATGATATGAAAAGGTATGTGGAGCTATGGGAAGTTATAGGAACTATAGAAAAGATATGATGTTTTATTGACTCCCATTGTTGAAAAATATAGTGGCTAGCTAATCATTAATTTGGAAATTATAAGTGAAAATGAAGTTGTGATAATTAATTGTATTGTCCTACATTAGGAGAAGGAGAGATTGGTTAATTTTGATAGGTTTGGTAAGGAAACAATTTTTTTCTCTAATAGAAAACAAGGAATTGTTAGTCGTTCCTTATATTTAGAGTAAGATTGATCAATAAATAGTTGATCCACAATTTTGTCTGTAAAAAAATAAAAAACCAGCAATAACAAGAATGGTACATACAAATATAAAAAACTACACTATAAAAGTATGCAGAGAATGAAAAAAGAACATTGTTTAGTGAGAAGTAAATGACCATTCATTGTATTTTAGCAAGAAGACAAACCTTTTATCAGATTGGGTGAATTTTGTTTATAAAAATAGCAAGAGACTCGCTACTTTATTTTTGATGGACAAGTGTTGTTTCATTTTCTATTTAGTTAAATCCCTAATAGAAAAAACATTATAATTCTTTATTAGGAATGACATTGCTCATATGGACACTCAAGGGTAGTTTAAAATAGAAATAACTATGGGAACCCTCTTTGGTGGCCAAATTACTCCCTGTTTATATTTAGAAGCATCCGTGCTTCCACCAACAATTGAGAGAAAGAGCGATCTAATGTTGTTAGAGACATCCACTTGGCCTGCATAGGCGTTTGGACCTTGCATCCCACAAGGTAGGAAACATAGTGTTGTTGGAAAGTGTTGCAAGACAGAGAGTATAGAATGGTGTATGTGACTAGAGAAGGTTGAAACTATAGTATATTTTCCACTGGATGATGTACCGTAACGATTTTTTCAAGAAGTGGTGGCTCGAAAAACTTGATATTGTTGATGTTGAGAACATTGTGGATTCCAAGTTGTGGTGGAAAGTCGAGGCGATAGTCATTCTCACCAATTATTTCGAACATGGTGTATAGTGCAAAGGGTAGAGCTTATGATGTTGTCCTCGAAATTATGCTTATCGAGTGATATCCATACTCGGTCGTCCAGCTAAAAAAACAAATGGTCTTCATCGTTTATCGTTCCTCTACTTAGAACGCTCGTGTCCTTCTTGCAATGCCTCTGGTACTATGGAATGTTGTTGTGAAATTTTTTTGATGAAACTTTGCACTAATTGTTGCTCTATTTTTTGTTGTGCAGACCCTGAGGATGCAAGAGTGAGTGGTAACTCTAAGGGTGCATTTGGATGAAATCCAAGAAACACCTCGAAGGGTGAGAATCCTATGGAGGAGTGGGTGGTTGTATTATAACTTTTTAAAATGATATGTAGATAAGAGTCCCAGTGCTTGTTTTTGGAAAAGTAGTTTCAAAGAGAGTGGACTAGAGTGGATTTGACAACATGTGTTTGGCCATTAGTTTGGGGGTTAAATGTGATAGAAAATGGAGCTAGCATCCAAGAAAAGACCATAGAGTATGCCAGAAGGTACTAAGGAAGCATGAGTCACGATCTGAAATGATACTACTGAGTAAGCTGAAATGGGGCCACACATGATCGAAAAAGAGTTGGCAATTTGCGCTACATTTGTAGTTTTTTGACCGGGAAGGAACAAATCCATATTTAAAAATAAACAAAATATGAGCCAAATAACATCATACTTGTGAAATGTGGTAGGGATACAACTTAGAAGTTCCATGGAAATGTATTCCCATTAATGAGAAGGAATTGGTATAGGTCGGTAGAGACCATGGAGATGATTAGATGGATTATTTTTGTGAACAGAGGGAGAAAGTACAAATGAATATTTCCACTCATTTGGAAAGTGTTGGCCAGTTGAAATGGCATTGGATATTGAGGATGGTTTTGGCTGTCTAGTGCAATAAGAGGCGTGCGCTTCATGGATTAGAATGAGACAGTCTTCAGTTTGCAACATGCATAACTGATTGATTTTGTAGAGACACCCTACATAGATGGTGTAGTCCAGAAATGGAGTATGGTTGATGAATCTAGTTTGTTTCAAAGAATGAAAGACTTCTCTGAAACATGGATCTATAGACCCTGAAAGGGATGCATAGGGTAATGATGAAGGATTGATGTTGTCAGATTCCAAAAGCTGGCCAATTTAGTGTTCAATGTCAAAATATTCTTGAGGTGAAAGGATATAGGAAGGGGCGTCGATAAGGATGTGTCTGGTATGAGGTCAATGGAATGATTAATAGAGTGCAACGTGGGTAATCCTCTGGGTTGTGTGAAAACATCGACAAATTATTTGAGCAAGGGGAGCATGTCTGGAGCTGTAGGACTGGAAAAATTATTGGTTTTAATAGGGAGAACTAATAAAAAGGAGATGCATTTATTGATACTGACTTGATTAATTGTTTCTTTTCCAGTAAGTGTCGGAGTGGGTTTAGGAGAAGATGATGTGAGAACATAGGTGCACCCATCCAATTGCAAATGATATTGGTGGGATTTGGCATGGTATATAGTGTGTCGGGTCTGTTGGTATGGGGGGCGAATAATAAGTCTGCACAATCCATAGGGGAGACATCACATGCTACTATATCGTGAAATAGACCAATGGCGAAGGTGACCGCATAACACCTAGAAAATGTGAGGCGAGGGCTACCCTTTTGTACCCAACAAAGTTGGTAAGGGGTTGGGTGAAAAGTAGTGGGTAGTTGAAGGAGTTGTACTAAGTGCTCTGAGATGAGGTTATTTTGGTTATCATTGTCCATAATGAGGGTGGCCAACTCATGTTCAATATGGTAATTATGGGTGAATAGAGGCAGAGTAGATGTGCTTGGTTCATTGGTTGTCATTAAAATGAGGGACATATCTACTTGTGTAGGGATATCAAGGGAAACCACTTTGGTATTTGTAGGGGATTTAGTCGGAGAAATATCCACAAACAAAGTTTTGTTGGTGTTTAGTTTATTAAGCGTGCGACAGTTGGAAGAAGAGTGCGAATTGGTGTTATGGAAAGAGCATCAGGGAACATTACAAGATAAGGCAGGGATGGATTGTGGGCTAGCTAATGTAAGAGTAGGATAATTACAAGGAGTGGATGGTTTGACTCGATCTTGAGGAGAACAGAGTCGAGGTACCACCTTACGTTCCATGACCAAGGCCCGAAGAAAATGCTTGTCCAAGGAAGGACTATCAAACATATCTACTTCATGACAAATTTTTAACAATAAGCCAGAATTGAACTTAACAATCATTACCTCTTCTTGATCAATGATGTGGAGTTGGATCCGCAGTTTTCAGAAGATATCGATGTATCCTTCAATAGACTGATTGGAAAGTTGTCGGAGCTACAACCATCTAGTGAATAGGTTTTGAAAATAACATAGTGGGTAGAAACAATCTCTGAGAGACTGAAAGAATCCATCCCATGTCATAATGTGAGGTGTCGATTTCTCGACCAGGTCTCCTCTATCCATGATGCAGGAATAATTCACGAGTTGAGTGTCCCACCATTTTTTTTAAAATTCCCTCAAGTTGCAAACAGATGATTTGAAGAGTCATGTGTTCTGTCATCTCATGACATGTACATAAGTATGTGGAAAGGATTCGAAACTAAGAATCAAAATTTTCACTATTCATTTGGCCCACAAACTTTGGTTATTAGAAGTGTGTATCATGTTGCATGGGTGTTGGATCTCTGTGTTGTTACAGATGAGGTATATCTTGGAGAGCCATGATGAGGTATATCTTGGAGAGCCATTGAAAAATCCTAAACTCGAGATGTGGTCATGGATGTAGAATCCCTTGTGGATGGCTCTCTTCATGGTGGAATAATTTTCATTCATCACAGATTTCAATATGTCATTGGATGTTGCGCTGAGAATCATTGAAATCCCGAGCACACTGAGAAGGCACCTGATACCCTGAGGAGGTCATACTAAAATACATGAGAATGATATTTATCTCAGATAAAAAACGAATTGTTGAATGGCCTCTCTTCTGGATTTTTTGTTTGAGCATAAGATCACTTGGATCTAGGCTTTGATACCAATTGATCCATAATTTTATCTGTAAAAACTAAAAATCCAGCAACAAAAAGACTGGTAAACAATTATATAAAAGACTACATAAATACAAGTACGCAAAGAATGAAAGAAGTAAATTGGAAGTGAGAAGTAAATGACCATTTGTTGTATTTTGTTTACAACAACAACAAGAGACTTGCTACTTTATTTCTGACTGACAAGTGATGTTTCACTTTCTATTTAGTTAACTTCCTAATAGAAAATCCATTCTAATTCTTTATTAGGAAATTCCATGCATAAATCAACTAAGCAGTTTACAATAGAAACAACTATGGGCACCCTCTTTGCCGGCCCAATAATGCTTGGCATTGTTCTTGACTTTTAAGGAAATGGAAAGTTATTTAGTCTATGGTATGAAAGGCTTGTGAATTTTGGGTGTTGAGCGCAAGTGAGAGATCTTGGGATAGTAGGAGGGTTGTAAGGATTAGGAAAAGTACTAGAGTTAGATTTTCTTGAGGGATGAAAGATGGTCAATCAGAACTACTTTCAAACAAAGAAACTTCAAAATGAAAAAAAAAAAAAAACAATGTTTAAAAATGATTGTTCAACAATGTGTGAAAATGAAAAAATAAAATGTTTGAAAAGTGCATGAAATTATTTTTTACTCCCAAATTATTTTTATTTTTGAAGAATGAGGGAAAAGAATTAGACCCCTAATACATTTTTTTAAAACTTTGTACAAAGAAAAGTAAGTACACCTTCTAAGTTATTATCATACTAAAATTTAAACTATTATATAATAATAATATTCAATATTAATAAAACTCCAACATCACTAATGTTAATATATTATTTTTTTTGGGTTGTATACAGTATGTACATTCTCCATTTCTATCTTAAAGAAACAAATCAACAACGCCATCAAAATATTAAGTATTAATCAAATCTCTTAAAATTCAATTCATTGTGTTGCATCAAATAACAAAGACAATGGGGACTATGTATATAATGTTAATAAATCAATATTTCTTATATTCATTTATAGTGCACTCGCCTCATGGATTTATATAAACTTGTATCGATCATGAATGAATTTGCGGAGAACTTCAACATCAAACAATAGATATTCTTTCTTGGCTAAGGCTTTGCACCAGAAAAAACAAGAGTTCGAGTCTGCAAATCTGCAACAACCAAAGTATGACAAAAACGACCCTAACAAATAATCTTTTGAAAACTAGTCCAAGCCATAAGAAAAGAAATTTCATGAGAATACAAAGAAGGACACCAGAAAATGGTGCGATGTCCACACAAGCCCATGGAAAAACACTGATGAATGTTGCTCAAAAAAATCATTGGTGTCCAAGATCAAAGACAAGGAGTCGAACCCTGATTCAGAATTTGATTTTGAAAATATTGGTGAAATACGGATCATCGACATAGACCCCACTGCTATTGTCACGACCACAACAATTCAACCAGAAGAGAAAACATATCCTGAAGAGGGGGAGCACCTTTTTCATTCAAAGATGTGGGTAAATGGGACCCCACTGCATTTTATTGTTGATAGTGAAAGCCAAGAGAACCTCATCTTAGCAGAGGTCATCAAACAGTTGGGATTGTGGAAAACACCACACCCACAACCATACAACATCAGGTGGCTTCACCAAGTATGAGATCCTCGTGTTAGCCAAGAGTGTCGATTGTCATACAACTTATATCCCTTCAAGGATGGGTTATTATGTGATTTTTCCCCGTTGGATGTCTGTGATGTTCTCTTGGGCCAACCATATATGTGGGAGTGTCATGTTATTTATGAATCTCGACCCCGTACTGTCATTGTTACTTTGGGGGGTCATCTCTACATAATACCAGAGGTAGTTCCAAGTACTATCCAATAGGGCTGGAAGGGTGAACAGAAGGATAGTACCCAGATACTATAATACAACAAAATTTAGCTTCTTAACAATCTGTTCAAAGGGTGAACAGAAGGATACTTCAACCACTACAGCCTTGGCCCAAGAACCTTCTAACCAACTGAACCAGGTCAACAATATTGCAACAAAGTGTAAAGATTCCTTCTACACACAGGCACCTCATATAGAGAGACTAGTTAAAAAGGTCCAACCCTTACAGCCACATGCTCATGAAAACCTTCAAAAAGCTAAGAAACACAACTTGCCCAACAACGCAAGCAACTCATCAAGATGTAGATTCAACAAATTCTTTTTCCTCTACCTTGGGAACTCAATGCAATGGAGACCATTTATTACTAAGAATGGAGGATTTATATAGGTGGATATCAGTGGCCACCTCCCTTTTCCAACTGGATCAAAATAGTTTTCTGGCAATTTTGGTAATTTACTATTTTTGGCAGTTTTTCGACTCATGAACTTCTAGAGTTGTTTTGAGGCCCTAAATGACATTTTTTGGGGTATATTCAAATAGAAATATATAATCATGAAATTTTTGTCAACAATTGTATTCCTCAGATATATCTTTACAACAGGATATCGTATGCCTAAAATGAAGATCGTATGCAAAAGTTACAACCTCGGGAAGTTGATGTACCAACTTACCCAAACGGGGCCCACATGACTTTTGGTGCTTGATCTCCCAGGGTTAGGTTTTTGGATGTCTAGGGTTTTTGAAATTCTTGTTTATTGTAAAAAGGCCTTCAAAACCTCATTTTGACTATCATCTTGCGAATGCGAGTAGCCATCGCATATCTTCTCAGAGATAAGCTACCACCATTCTAACGACTCTTTCACTCTGTATTTTTACAGTCCCTGTACATTTCTTTCATTAATAGAAATCATGTATTATTGTATCTCTGTGTTTATGGTTGCATCTCTGATACATTTCTATTATATTATTGGATATTTGTGATATCTCTATGCATTTCTTTATTACATCTCCTATCTCATTTCGTGCCAAAGATAATCCAAATTAATTAGATTGAAAAATATTGAAGCGAGCTTCTAAGTCTTGGCTATGGGTATGGGCCATGATAAAGAGGGAACCAAAAAGGGGTGGGTGGGGTCAAAACATTTGATGAAAAATGATAGGTATGAATTTGATAAGGGAGAAGAGAGAAATCCAATGGAATATGTATCAAATAATGGTGCAACAAGATCCATAATTTTTTTTTAACACCTGGGGAGTTATACTCCGGTCTGAAGAATACTACAGTGACGAAATGCCCAAATTCTTAATTAGGAAGAAATTTGTAGTGATTTGGTGAATTGAATGCAGGAGACACAGTTGCACAGAAATAGATCTTGTCTGGTTTTTTTTTTGTTTCTGTCCCCAAAGGTTAGGTATTCAAGGGCTCTATAGACAAGGGTTTTCCCTCTCCTATAGTTCTCTCATATATGTGTGGGGTCCAACAATAGTACTCAGGCCAATATATTAGGGAACCAAATATGGAGTCTAAATTGTGCCCTTAGTCGTACTACTCGAATACCCAAGTACTAGAGATTATCTTCCCGAATGTTTTTCTCGAAAGAACTATAGCGATTAGGCAGTCGATCGGTTTATCTAAAGAGGGCTTCATAAAATCTAGGTCGATTTGTATATAGGTGTTATCTGATGTGCTACCACTCGGAGGGGTACCAATAAGGGTTACAAGGGTGTCCAACAGATGTGTGCTTAAGTACCACTTGTATTTATTGCATGTATAAATCCCTGACCATGGTTTTATGCACGTAACGACATATCTATGTAGCTTAAAGACGCCAAAATATGTTGCTACCCTGAAAAAAAAATTAACCCACAATTTTTTGCCGAGGAAAGTTCTCTGATACCACTTGTAATATTCTGGATATAAAAATTATGCAGAACATAAATAAAATGCTAGAAATGGCAGATGAACAACAATATAACCAAAACAACACCACAATAATACCGAAATGATACTAGAATAACACCAGAAAGAGAACTTTGATAACTGAGAGCAATGTTCACTTGCCTCTTCGAGGGGGAAACCTTCAATAGAACAAATCTCTATTACAATAATATCCAAGACAAAAGTTCTCATACCCTCGACACCTATTTATAATAAATATGTCGATCAAAAGAACCATCTAGAGGAATATCCTTCGAGAAGCGAAAGCTTCTATTAGGTCTTCTTACATTCAACTTATTCTTCCTTATTGCCAGGCCTTATTAATATTGACCTTTATTACATTGTAATACATTATTCTACCTATGTGGGGGGTTAGGTCCCTAACACCAGACCGACCTTGAAGGCTGATAAGCCTTTAGAGGAGTTGGTGTACCTATTATAACTTTGTTGAATGACGTGTAGATAAGAGTCCCACTGCTTGTTTTTAGCAAAGTAGTTGTGACGAGAGTGGACTAGAGTGCAGTTGACAACATGTGCTTGGCCATCAATTTGGGGGTGAAATGTAGTGGAGAAATAGAGTTGGCATTCAATAAAATACCATAGAGTATGCCAGAAGGTACTAAGGAAGAAGGAGTCAAGATCCAAAATGATACTACCAGCTAAGTCGAAATGGGGCCACACATGATGGAAAAAGAGGATGGCAATTTTCAATGCAGTTGTATTTTTTTACAGGGAATGAACAAATCCATCTTTGAGAATCGACAAAATATGACCCAATAACATCATACTTGGGAAATGTGGTAGGGGTCACTTGGAAATTATATGTAAATGGATTCCCATGGATGAGAAGGAACAGGTAGAGGCTGGTAGATACCACAAAGATGGTTAGTGTTAGGACCACATATTGTACCCTTTTTGCCCATACTTTTTTCCATTGTTATACCCTTCATCACTAGTGTTTAGACTCATAATATCACTACAGCTGATCATTCCAAGGTATATAAGGTCCTTTCTCATTATTATATGCTTAATCTGTTTTGCATAATACTTTACATTACTTTTTGACCTAACCATTGATTAGAAGTTCATAAGTGTCCATATTTGCAGAATAGTATTTAAGGCCGATGCTGAAACACAGAACTATCCAAAGGAATTGTTGAACTGATGCTGAAACACGGAGCTGCTACACAGTCCGAGGATGCATATGCCGAAACACGAAGCAGCTACAGGGTTCGAGGATGCAGATGCTGAAACACGGAGCTGTCACTCAGTTCAGAAATGCAGATGCTGAGACAC